>JAUDYJ010000009.1:17832500-18057500 GCA_030761175.1 Masticophis lateralis
CCTTCCTTCCTTCCTTCCTTCCTTCCTTCCTTCCTTCCTTCCTTCCTTCCTTCCTTCCTTCTTTCTTTCTTTCTTTCTTTCTTTCTTTCTTTCTCTTTCTTTCTTCCTCCCTCCCTCCCTCCCTCCCTCCCTCCTTCCTTCCTTCCTTCCTTCCTTTTTTCCCCTTGTCTCCCTTCTCTCTCTCTCTCTCTCTCTCTCTCTCTCTCTCTCTCTCTCTCTCTCTCTATCTATCTATCTATCTATCTCTCCCCTCTTCCCTTTGGATGAAGCTGGCATATTTACCGCCCCTCCCCTCGCTCTTCCCTTCCTGTTCATTCTTTATCAGGGAGGCACGATTAGGTACAGGGGAGTTTCTACCCCTCCCATTCCTTCTCCTAACAAGTCTTTGGCTTTTCTAAAGCCATTTATTGGCAGCTAGCCGATTGGTTGGTGGCTAACTGTCCCGGGCGACGAAAAACCCAGGATGAACCCTCCTTTGGCGAATCGGCCACGGATGTGTTCTAAAGGGACACAGCGTGTGGGGACAGAGGGGCCATGGCCCATTGCCCAGGCTGAATGAGTGGGGACGTGTCAGCTGAGAAAAGTCAGAAGAGAATCGCCCGAGGAGAAACACTGGGGGAGAAGGAGGCACGGCCAAGGGTAGGAGATGAAAAGTCCATTCCGGGCTGGAGACATTTAGGAGTTGAAGTCCACACATCTGCAGTTTATTGAACTCAGGAAGCACTGCTCCAATTGTTCTGCTTCTTTGACTTCCCACTTCTTCCTTTCACAGCTGGTGGAAAATCATGACTGCTGGGTTTAACTTCTCTACCGTAGGCAGTAATGTGGCTTGTTAGATTTCTTTTGGACTAGCCTTTGTAAATCATGATTTATCGCTCAGCATGTATGTGAACCTGCTTATTGTGGCTGATCTAACAAACAAGCAAGACTTAGTACGATGTACAATTCCACACACTGTATGGGACAAGAAGAAAATAATTGCTAACTGAGAAACGGCGTTGTTTCCTTCCTTGGCAGAGAATGCATGTTATCTTTTAGTTTAGTTTAGTTTAGTTTAGTTTACTGTCATTGCACATGGTACAACGAAATTAAATGCCGTCTTCAGTGTACATTATAACTATAAAAATGAAAACACAAACATACACCCTTTACATTTTATATAATTGAAACTGAAAACCTGATATTGCACTATGCCGTAGAAATCAATATAGTGACTGCCCTGGGATAGAAGCTGCTTTTCAGCCTATTCGTCCTTGTTTTTATTATCCTGTACTGTCTGCCAGAAGGTAATTGTTCAAAAAAAAAAAAAAAAAAGGATGCCCAGGATGAGATGGATCTTATCACAGACTCTACAGGTGCATTCTTAGTTTTGAACTTTCTTAAGGCAGCGGGAACTATAAAGCTCTTCCAAAGAGGGGAGAGGGCAACCAGTGATCCTCTGGGCAATGATGTTAACCCTCTGGAGTGCTGTCCTATCTGCCACTGTGCAATTGGCAAACCATACACAGATGCCATAAGTTAAAATACTCTCTATGGTGCAACAGTAGAAGGCCACCACCAGTTTTTCATTCAGTTGTTGTTTCTTGAGAAGTCTCAGGTAGTATAATCTCTGCTGGGCCCTTTTGACCAGTGATGCAATGTGAGTGCCCCAAGTCAGGTCCTCTTTTATGCTAACACCCAGAAACTTAAAACTGGCCACTTGCTCTACTTGGTCTCCATTTTTTTTTATTTGATTTATATGCCGCTCTTCTCTGGAGACTCAGGATGGCTTACAATGCGTTAAGCAATAGCCTTCATACTTTTGTATATTTATACAAGGTCAGCTTATTGCCCCCACAATCTGGGTCCTCATTTTACCTACCTTAATAAGCAAGGGCTGGATTTGGGGGGAAGGTTTAGGGTTAGGGAAATGGTATTGGATTTCCTGCTTCAACAGAGGGTTGGAGAAGAAAACTTCCAAGGTCCCTTCCAACTTTGTTATCCTGTTAAAATGTTGTCAGCTTGTAATTGGCTCTTTGTATGTTTTTTACCTTTTGGGGAAAGGGCATGAGAAGGGCCGCTCGGTTTACTGTACTAGATAGTGAAAAATAAGGATATGAGGAAATGTATTTTATTTATTTATTCATTTAGAAAATTTAGAAATTAATATATTTAGACAATTTATATTGTCACCTACTTGCACGTGGATTACACAACATAAAAGAAATAAAGATAATAAAAAATGAAAATAATAAAATAATAAACCCCAACCTCTTAGGACAGTGATGGCTAACCTTTTTGCCATCCCGTGCCAGGAGCGGGGGAGGAAGGGAGGGTTATGAGCACACGTGCCTGCACATAATTCTATGCGCCCTGCGAATGCATGCACAACCCCCTCCGCTCCTGGCACGTGATGGCACGGTAGGCCCGTTTTTCTCTCTCCCCAGGCTCCAGAGCCTTTCTAGGGAAAACGGCCTTTCCCATCCCACCCCCGCCCGGAGGCCCTCTGGAGGCTGGAAACAGCCTGCTTCCCTACTTCCAATGGGACCAGAAGGCCTGAAAATCAGCTGGCCAGCTGCTGAGCTTGCGTGCCCACTGATATGGCTCTGTGTACCACCTGTGGCACGCGTGCCATAGGTTCGCCATCACAGTCCGAGGATATAATCAGGGTGGATGATCTGCTTAAGACAGGCTGGTCTCCTTGTCTTGATTATTTTATTTTCTGTGTTTTATGCTAAATATACTTATTTTGGTTTCTAGACAAATAAACGTTCGTCTTGGCTAAGAAACTGAAGGTATTCCGAATTCAAAAATCTTGAGTCTGAAAAACTGCGCAATCCTAGATGCCAAATGGGAATTTGAATGACTGAGGATATGATTCTGTCCCGTTTAAAATATTTGGAAAGATGGTAGACTTAAAAAAAGAAATCTATTATATTTAAAACATGCAAAGTAAAAAAAAAAAAATCCTATCTGAAATACACAAAAGATGGGGGACAGGAAACAAAAGTTTAAAAACTCCAAAACCAAAAGAAAATCTTTAAAAAAACCTGAACTAAACTTAAAAACTCATAAACAAAAAACCCATAAAACTACTTTTAATTCTAATCCTAAATATTTAAAAGGCCATTAAGACTGAATACATATTTCACCTATCCAATCATCCATCCATTCCTTCTCAAACTATTAAAATAATACAATTTTCTTGTATTTCATCATTATGATTCCATTTTAAAGAATGAATCAAACCTAAACCACATGGAATTGTATTGTCTAGCCTAGTCTTTTCTTTGGTACAAAGCTAATTCTACGGCTGAGAGCTGACAGATGTTAAACGAATTTTTAGAGTCTGGGAGACCAGCATTTTTCCAGGAGTACATAATCCCATTTTTTTTTCTTTTTTGCAGCTGCCATTCTTGATATATCTGGTTCTTCTTAGACTAAAATGCTTCAAATTTGGGTGATATAGTTTAACAGAACATTAACATTGTTAACCCCTAATTGCTTTCCACACACCTGGCTTACATAACAATCATATTTAACGGGTAATAATTACAAATTAACTGAATTCCTGCTGTAATTAGAACAGAATGGAATAGAATTTTTTATTGGCCAAGTTTGATTGGACACACAAGGAATTTGTCTTTGGTGCTTATGCTCTCGGTGTACATAAAAAGACAAGATACATTCATCAAGAATCCTAAGATACAACACTTAATGATAGTCATAGGGTACAAATAAGCAATCAGGAAACAATATCAATATAAATCTTAAGGATACAAGCAACAAAGTTACAGTCATACAGTCATAAGTGGAAGGAGATGGGTGGTGGGAACGATGAGAAGATTAATAGTAGTGCAGACTTAGTGAATAGTTTGACGGTGTTGAGGGAATTATTTGTTTAGCAGAGTGATGGTGTTCGGGGAAAAACTGTTCTTGTGTCTAGTTCTGGTGTGCAGTGCTCTATAGCGTCGTTTTGAGTGTAGGAGTTGAAACAGTTTATGTCCAGGATGTGAGGGGTCTGTAAATATTTTCACAGCTGTCTTTTTGATTTGTGCAGTATACAAGTCCTCAATGGAAGGCAGGTTGGTAGCCATTGTTTTTTCTGCAGTTCTTTTAAATTAAAACCACGAACATGCAAGGGTACTAAATGGTAATTCTCAAACTGAGCCCACTGTGGCAAATACTCAGTACTATTTCAGCCGTAGTACATGATTGAGGTTAACAAACAAACCTGATATTGTTTAAAAAAAAATTAAAAGCACCCTTGTTGTAAGTGAAACTTAAGAAGGAAATCCTAGACTCCTTCCTAAAAAATCTGGCCATTAATTTATCAATGTATTTAAAATATTTATGCGGAACCAACGTAGGGATTGTTCTCAATGTATGCATCAGTACAGGTAGTCCTTGAGTTATGACTGTAATGTAGCCTGCTCATTACAGTCACAAGTATTGGCAGTCATTAAGTCAGATGGTCTCGTTTAACAACTTCCACTCCCTGCTCTCCCTGATGTGGCTGTTAAACCAATGTGCAGGTTCTTAAGTGAAGCACAGGATTGAGGAGGGAGCCATCTGCCCCGGGAATCCCAAGGCTTCCCCTGCTCCTGAGGCACAAATTTTTTTTTAAGAGCCATAACCATTAGAGAACGCTGTGATTCCTCTCAGCCAGGGCTTCTGGTGGCCAACTGTTTGTGATGTTGTTTTCCCCATGTTCTTTTGTAATTATGTTTGCATTTTGGTCTGTAACCGTAAATAAAAGTATATATAATTTTCCCAAGGGGCCACATGAAAAACTGAGATTGTTTTGTAGGGCTACTGCTGCCCCCTGTCCCCTGCTGATGTCTCGATGGCCCTGTCAACTCCCTGCCCCCCGTCCTCTGCTGCTGACCCCGTGGGCCAGAGAGGGACAGCCGAAGGGCCATATGGGGCCCATGGCCTTTAAAATGTTCAGGTGGCTGCAAGCAGTAAGCCACAGTGGCACAGTGGTTAGACTGCAGTACTGCAAGCTACTTCTGCTGACTGCCAGCTGGCTGCAATTTGGCAGTTCGAGCCTGACCGGCTCAAGGTTGACTCAGCCTTCCATCCTTCCGAAGTGGGTAAAATGAGGACCTAGATTGTTGGGGGCAAAAGACTGACTCTGTAAACTGCTTAGAGAGGGCTGTAAATCACTGTAAAACAGAATATAAGTCTAAGTGCTATTGCTATTGTCATGAGCTGCTAAGGGGCTCCATTTTTAAGGAGACTCCATAGACAAATGGAGTGCCTCTTAGAGAGCGGGAATCAGATCAAAGCCTGCAGGGAACTGGCGGGATGGGTAGGAGATAGGTGGGAGGGTCCATTGCAGTAGCCCTGCGGTCAGTTGTAAGGGTCAACACTCAGTTAAAGCTGCTGCTGTAACTTGGAAACCAGGTTGTGAGTATCTTCTGGGGAGTCTGTCATAATTCAGACTTCCATTCTTCTAAGGTCATTAAAATGAGGACCCAGGTTGTTAGGGGCGATATGCTGACTCTGTAAACCGCTTAGAGAGGGATATAAAGTACTGTGAAGCGGTATGTACATCTTAAGTGCTATTGTTATGCCCCGGTTGAGCGTGGCTTCTAATGCTGTTGAGTTGAGAGGGAGTTTGTTCGTTAGAAATACTCAGAAATGAGTTTCTGAGCCACTCACTTGTTATTTGATGCAAAATGCTCAAATGTTGTCTCAGTGGGAAGAAGAGAGATGTGGCAACTGCTAGAGTTTGGCTCCCCCCCCCCCCCGGGTGATGTTATGTAACATCTTGTGTCTTAGCAACAATGGCAAAATATCGGCTAATTCCCAAGCATTCCTGTTCTTGTGGGTGACAGCTACTTGTCTATCTCTGCCAGATCAAAAATGTTAGGATTATGCAATTAGTCAGCTCTGTGCAACCAAACTTCTTTCCGCCTGGGTCATCGGAGCTGCTGAAAAACAGTTAACACAAAGGGTCACATCCGGATTATAAATCTGGAGTGCAATCCAAGAGCTTCATTTGTATGGTTTCTGTCTAAAATGCAGATGGTTCCTTTCTGACAACAGCTTTTCATTATAAGATGTAAAAAATAATTTAAAAAAAGATTTGGAAGAAGGCTAGCGATCTTTTGTACTGGTGTATGCATTTTCATAAGGCACTTTGTCTGGTATGCATTTTTCTCTGAGATTCTGGAAACAACCTGGCTTTCTATTTTACTACCATGCTCACCTTTGGATCGCTCTATCATCCTCACTGCCAGAAGTGATATTCAGCTGGTTTGGACAGGTTCTCCCGAACTGGTAGCAGAAAACATGGATGGGCCCTCCCACCAGTCCCGGCTCTATGCCGTCCTATTTTTGAGGCCAGGTCAGTGGTGGGTTTCAAAATTTCTTACTATCTGCTCTGTGAGTGTGGCTTGGTGGGCATGGCAGGGGAAGGATACTGTAAAATCTCCATTCCCACCCAACTCCAGGAGAAGGAAAATGCAAAATCTCCATTCCCTCCCCACTCCAGGGGAAGGATACTGTAAAATCTCCATTCCCACCCCATTCCAGGAGAAGGATACTGCAAAATCTCCATTCCCACTGAACTCCAGGAGAAGGATACTGCAAAATCTACATTCCCACCCCACTCCAGGGGTAGGATACTGCAAAATCCACATTTCCTCCCGATCAGCTGGGACTTGGGAGGCAGAGAATAGATGGGAACGGGGCCAGTCAGAGGTGGTATTTACTGGTTCTCCAAACTACTGTATTTTCCTGCGTATAAGACTACTTTCTAACACACAAAAATCTTCTCAAAAGTCGGGGGTCGTCTTATACGCCGGGTCTCATTCTCCTGTAACCAGGCAGACCAGCCCATAAGGCTCTGACGAGCCTTAAATGGCTCTGAGGAGGGTCGTCTTATACGCCCAGTCTTATACACCGGAAAATACGGTACTCAGAATTTCCGCTACCAATTCTCCAGAACTGGTCAGAACCTGCTGAAACCCACTTCTGGACCAGGTGCAGGTGCGGAGGGCACTTGCAAAGCGCATGTGTGGAAGGCTGGGCACATGCGTAGAAGGTACGCATTCACACAAAGTGAGCATGCGCGGGTAGGGTGAACCAGTGGTAACAAAATGTGAAACTCACTGCTGCATCACTGCCTACATTTGAGGGCATCTGGAAGCAGCAGAGACACCAACCAACTTCTCCTAAGTTCAGTTCAGAAAGGAATCTGAAAACTGACCCACATTTTGGGGGAAGAAGCCCTCGGTTTGGTTCAGGAGGAGTTGGTCCATTGCGACGAATCTGCTTAACCAACTTGCTCAGACTGAGGAAGCTGCTTGGATGAGTCGCCAAACATCTCAAATTAACAAAAATAAGTTCCGGTTGCCATGACTCCCGTTTTCAGACAACTCTACCTGGATGACTGAGAAGCTCCATCGACCTATTCAGAAAGGAATGTTCTTATAGATGCATTTCAGATGAGTTTTCTTTTTCTTCTTGAGCTGGCATTTGTTATGATATAATCTGTTTATGGCTCAACAGGTGGCAGCATCCGACCAACATCACTTGAGCTCAAGAGTTAAACAAAGCCAGGCCTGTCCCAAAGGTGGTTTTTTTTCCCAAAAGGCAACCGGATTTTGTTTTTCCTTGAAGACGTTTCGCTTCTCATCCAAGAAGCTTCTTCGGAACCGAAGAAGCTTCTTGGATGAGAAGCGAAACATCTTCAAAGAAAAACAAAGTCCAGTTGCCTTTTGAAAAAGCACTTTTGGGACAACCAGGATCTGGATGACTGAGAATCTCCATAGTCAGGGTCACATCAGGTTAGTACGTGGATAATACTTGCCCAGAGAATTCTGATGGCATGGTAAGCTAGACTGGAAAATTGGAAAACTCATCCAGTTGAAAGAAATAGCAACCTACCTTCATAATCTCCAGAAATTAAACTCAACTATAAAACTTCTCCTCCTTCATCTTTTATTATTCATTTTATTCTTAATAAATTCCCTGTTGCTATTACGTATACTAACATTATACAAAGAAGTACAAAGCATTCTTAGGTTAAAAATAATTTAAGCAGAAGAATAATGCAGACAGTCTTGTTTCATAGCGGGAAATCCTAGCAATTCAAATTTCTCAGCATTGGGCAAACAATAATAGAAGGACCAGATTTTGTTTACTGCATTTCAAGCTCTGGGCAAATCAGAGGTTATCACGTGTTGCATAAAATACCATAGGGAGGACATCTATGCGTTTTTGACCTAATTTATTTTGCAGGATTGTTGTGAATATACTGTATCAAGTTGGGACAAGGAACACTTTCATGTCAGTTTTGGAGGAGGAGGAGGAGGAGGAGGAGGAGGAGGAGGAGATGATGGAGGAGGAGGAGAAGGTGATGATGGAGGAGGAGATGATGATGATGATAGAGGAGGAGAAGGAGATGATGATGATGATTTTGGATAGGGATAGGAGGAGGAGATGATAATGAAGGAGAAGGAGGAGATGATGATGAAGGAGGAGGAGATGATTTTGGAGTAGGAGGAGGAGATGATGATAATTTTGGAGGAGGAGGAGATGATGTTGATTTTGGAGGAGGAGGAGGAGATGATGATGATGATGGAGGAGATGATGATGGTGGAGGAGGAGAAGGAGGAGATGATGATGGAGGAGAAGGAGGAGGAGATATATCTCCAACAGGCAAGTTCTCTTGGGCCAAATTCTTGGAAATCTGTTGCTTCTTTATGAGAAACCATTTCTTTTCATTGCTTTGCTATCAGCTCCTGTTTTCCATTGCTCAGTAGGCAAGCTTCCAAAAGACAATTTCATAGCCCCAGTAAGATTTGGATAGAGAGCTAGCCAGACCCCCCCAAAGATGTCCTCCCCCCCCCCATAACTAACCTGGGAATCATTCTTTTCTCAATGCTCATTCAGCAACCCTGTCCTTTTGGTGTGTATTTAAGGTCTGGAAGGGATTCCTTTCCTGTTTTGTCAAGTTTCCCAGCTGTTTGTGGCTCCAATCTTGCATGTGGGTGTAATGCAGCATCTGGGAACAGACAGTTTGGCAAAATTCCCTGACCCTGGGGTTCCCAGTCTTCATGTGTATGACTTCTTTGCAATTGCCTTGGAGAACGATAGCTTGAGAATGGCTGGATCTAAGGAAAACCCGGTGAAAAGTTGTGTGTTGGGGTTTCTCTAGGCCCACCTTATTTTAAATAGGGGAAAGCAAAGGTACAATATTTGTAGACCTCATTTCTCAAATCAGCTGCTTGAATGAGTGAGTGACTTTGCAGGAATCCACTTGATCAGTCAGTGTTGTCAATGTTGTGGCTATTGCGACATTCTTTCCCTTTGGATTTTTAACCTGAACCTGACAGCAAAGAGTAATAATATGCCTTTTTCACTGGAGTTCGCCAACCTGCTCGGCAGTCCATTTCCTTTCTTCCCTCCCCCCTTTTTTTGAGCTAATAGCTACTCCAGAAAAATTGTCTGCATTAGCAAAAATAATCAGGTCCAGTTCACTCTGTCTGACATATAGCTGTGCAACAGGATAGCTATGCAATGGAATGGGGGTGCAAGTGAGAGTGTCAACCTTTGGGTTTCCTTGATTTCCCAGGATCAGTTTTTTTTTAAAAAATGATAGTTTTACTGACTTTTATGTTAACCAGTGGTGGGTTCCTCCTGGTTCGGCCCGGATCTCTCAAGCTGGTAGCGGTGACGATACAATGTCACCGAACTGGTTCTGCTCCCCCCCCGCATTATTCTTACCTTTTGTTTCGCCCCACCCCCAATCTATTGCTGCCTCCTGAGTCCCAGCTGATGGCTAGAGGGGAAAAAAACTGTTTAAACTCTTGCCTTGGGGCTTCAAAGGGCCGCCCTACAGCTGATCAGTGTTAAAAGAAAACAAATGAGTAGACCGGTGCCTGCAAAAATACATGGGTAGACCAGTGCCTGCAAAAATATATGAGTAGATCAGTGCCTGCAAAAATAAATGGGTAGACCAGTGCCTGCAAAAATAAATGGGTAGATCGGTACAGCTCTGCAAGCAGTTAAAAGCCTGGTAGACCAGTACCTCTGCTAAATCCTAAATAATTGTCACATGACCATCAAGCCACACCCATAAAATAAGCCACGCCCACAGAACCGGTAGTAAAAAAATTTTAGAACCCACTCCTGATGTTAACAGTAGCCATTGTAACCATGGAGCACTTACAAGCTTCAGTCTAAATGATCCAAACTATATACAGACGAAAAACGGAAAGCAGTAAAAGGACATAAAGAAAAAAAAAAGGGAGAAGGGGAAGAAACTAAGAAGATAATTAGTGAAAAAACAAAAGCTTGCTTGCTTCGTTTTGTGAAAATGAACAAGCGGCATGTGCTTGCTCTATGGGTTTCTGCCTGATTGGAATGTCTTCTGTGGCTGGCCAACCGAAGCAAGATGTGGCTTCCAACCACATCTCTTTCTGATGATGCCACCCCCTAAAAAAAAAAAAAACCTATTGCAATTTTATTCTTGGGTAGAGAGTGAGAGGTGTTAGGACCCTTTCATTTCTTCTTTTCTGCTTTGCTTCAAAGAGATTAACATTTTCCAGCGTTGCAGTGAACAGTTAAGAGATAGGCTTCTAGGCAGGGGTGAAATTCACTTACCTTCCCTGCTGGTTCCCAAATGTGCACGCGCAGAGGCTAAAATCGTCGGGAAAAAGGGATGTTGTGTCATCGGGGTGGGTGGGCGGAGCCTCCTGCAGCCGACGCTACCAGTTTGCCCGAGCCAGATAGAACCGGCTGAATTTCACCCCGGGTTCTAGGGTTCTTGACGTTTCTGGTTCTCCCACCCTCCCTCTTGTGCAGCAGTGGTGGGTTGTTCCCGGTTCGGTCTGGTTCTTGCGAACCGGTAGTAAAAGTGGCGGGATGCTCTGCTCACCCACCCAGACATCATCATGGACAATCTGTGCATGCGCATAAGTGCACGTGAACAAAGTGAGAAGCGTGCACATACTCCCATTGCGAACTGGTAGTAAAGGTAAGTAGAACTCACCCCTGCTGTACAGGTATATATTATATAAAAGTTCTTGTTCAGTGAATTATTTAGTAGATGCACTGTATGTAGGCACATCAGTTCCTGGACTTCTTTGAAATGTATTAGTGTTAACTGGCTTTTACTAATATTTTTCCAACATATTCGATATATTCTCGGCCTTTCCTGCTGATTTATTATCATTGTTGTAAATGAACTACGATTAAACTAAGAACTGATATTTCTCTTTACTTTCTTTTTCTGTAGAGCATGCTTGAGATTACTAGCCAATAGAATTGTTCAGATTCAGTTCAGCTTTCTCACTTTCCTCTTTTAGACCCTTTCTGAGTTATTTTTTAAACCTTTGAATGTTTTAAACCCAGATTCCCAAGCTATTATTCCTTGCAAATTCAAGACACTCCCCTTTTCTTTCCCCCAAATAACATACATTAGTCATCTGAATGTCTTTTAGGTAGAGAGACATATTTCTATGCTTTGAATGTTGGAAATATGAGAGGAACCAATTGCTTGTCTACTTCCTCCCCCCCCCCCCCCCCAATAATGTGTGAATTATGAATATCACCACAGGTTTTTTTTCCTTTCCAGCTACATGAATGATGACTTACTTGTTACTCAAGTGCAGAGATCTTCAAACTTGGCAACTATGCTGGCTGGAGAATTCTGGGAGTTGATGTCCACAAGTCTTAAAGCTGCCAAGTTTGAGGACCCCTGCTCTAGTGGGAAAGAGAAGCTCCTATTACTAGGCTAAGGCAAAAGCTAACAATGTTTAAAAGTGGGGATCTTTCTCTGACATGTTCCACATGAATTTCTGGCCACAGGGTTTCAATTCATAAACTTTTTTCTGTAATGTTTCAATTTCAGTAAAAGGCATTCATGAGAAACATGGCTGAAGATGATTAGAAATTTCTGGGGTTTGTTTGTTTGGGAAGAGGGTGTTTGTTAATTAAACAAGGCTGAAGATCTGAGCTTAATATGACGGACATGGAAATCCCTTCCTTGCATGGAACTCTCTGTACACTAAAGGGGAATATTTGCAGCTCAGGGTTGAAATTGGGGGTCCTTGATGCTCTCTGAGCTGGCTTGTTTTCTTGCAGATGATTCAACACTCAAACAAAGTAACATCATCAATGCTAGTGGTGATGAAATTACCTAGTTTGGGTAACAAAACATCTGCAAAAAACCAAGCAAGCTCAGAGACCATCAAGGACCCCTCATCTCTGTAAACTGTCAGGAAAGTGAAGTCCCTTGTTTTATGAAATGTGTTTAATTGTTTGGTTCCTCTGAGGAGTTAGGATACCACTTCTTGCTAATGTCATCTTCCTAACTTGAACTGCACGGGATATATGGGGGACTCTCTGCCTTCCCTGTCTAACATCGGCTTCCTTGAATTGGAAAAAGAAGGAAACTCTTCACCAAGATTGATGTTCTCCATTAAAGGATGTAGAAGTGCTGTGGCTATAAATGAAATACCTACATCTTTTGGGCTCTGGAGGACTCCACCCGCACACCCATGGTTCTCTGATGCTCCCCTGGTGCATTTTTTAACAATCTGCAGCCATGAATAATGCAGTGGGATTGTGTGTTGGTTCTATGCTTATCTATTTTTTCTTTTCAAGGAAACTTTGCTATGTTAAGGTGGGAATCTTTTGCTTCTGTTACCATGACACCCTGTTGCTCATAGGTACAAATCAAACGAAGAGTATGTGTATGTGCGAGGCCGTGGACGAGGGAAGTATGTATGTGAGGAGTGTGGAATTCGCTGCAAGAAACCCAGCATGCTGAAGAAACACATTCGCACGCACACAGACGTCAGGCCCTATGTCTGCAAGTACTGTAACTTTGCTTTTAAAACCAAAGGTAAGCACCAGTCAGCTCTGAGCTCCTCTTCCTAGTGCATTGGCTTGCTGGTTGACATTCCCTCGGGGGCAGCAGCAGACAAGGGGCTTAAAGCTCATTTGGAGAAGACCTCTAGAACCTCAAAGTGGCTGAAGTTGGCTGAAGCATGACGCCAAAAGCAAAGCTGTCATCTGCTGGGTAAACAGGTCACAGGAGTATGCCTTTAACACATGTAGTCCTTGACTTATGGCCACAACTGAGCCCAAAAATTCTGTTGTTAAATGAGACATTTGTTAGGTGAGTTTTGCCCAGGGGTGAAATCTAAAATTTGTTACTACCAGTCCTGTGGGTGTGGCTTGGTGGGGGGGGGTAATGTGACTGGGTTGGCGTGGCCAATTTTTTAAAAAAAACTTTTACAACAATTTTTTCTACAATCTCTTCTTCGGCAAAGAGGTTGTAAAAAAAATGCTTTCAAAAGGCTCTGACGATCCCAGCTTAGTTGCCTGATCGTCAGAGGCTTTTTTTTTCTTTTAAATGCCTCTGACAATCAGGCAATACAGCTTGGATTGTCCGAGGCTTTTAAAAGGAAAAAAAGCCTCTGCTGATCAGGCAACTCACCTGGGATTGTCAGAGGCTTTTAAAAGCATTTTTTCTACAACCGAGGTTGTAGAAAAAAATGCTTTTAAAAACCTCTGACGAACCTAGCTGAGCTGTACAATCATCAGAGGCTTTTTTTTTTACTTTTAAAAGCATTTTTTCTACAACCTCTTTGGCAGAAAAAATGCTTTTAAAAGTAAAAAAAAGCCTTTGATGATTGTGCGGCTCAGTTGGGCATGGGGGGGGGAGGGGGCAGAGATTTTTGCTACCAGTTCTCCGAACCACCCACCTCCATCGCTACTGGATTGGGTGATCCGGTCTGAACCGGGAGCACTTCACCCCTGGTTTTGCCCCATTTTATGACCTTTCTTGCCACAGTTGTTAAGGGAATCACTAGCACTAGCACTTATATACCACTTCACAGTGCTTTACAGCCCTCCCTAAGCGGTTTACAGAGTCAGCCTATTGCCCCCAACAATCTGGGTCATCATTTTACCGACCTCGGAAGGATGGAAGGCTGAGTCAACCTTGAGCCTGGTGAGATTCGATCTGCCAAACTGCTGGCAGCCGGTGATCAACAGAAGTAGCCTGCAGTACTGCACTCTAACCACTGCGCCACCGCAGCTTGGTGAATCACTGCAGTCAATAAATTAATAAACCTGGTTGTTACTAGTAATCTGACTTCTTCCCCATCGACTTTGCTTGTGGGAAGATCGCCAAAGGGGATCCCTTGACCTTGGGATTTGGCAAAGGTCATAAATAGGAACCAGGGGCCAAGCACCTGGATTTTGACCACACGATCATGGGGATGTTGCAAAGATCAGAACTGTGAAAAACAGTCATGAGTCACATTTTTCAGTGCTGAAAAATAGTCACCAAATGAACTGTTGTAAGATGAGGACTACCTGTATAAGGTTTGAGGCCAGGGAGATCAGAACCGATGGTTGCCAAGCTAGAGAAAACTATTTTGACATACAGTAGTGGCCAAAATTTTGGGGAAAGTGTATTTTCTAAAATTAGTTAATAACACCACTTCTTTTTTGGAGTTGTACCATAAAATTATATATCAATGGAAAGATAATTTAATCAAGTATGTAATGCAATAACCTTTGTGAAGGATTTGCTATTAGAATAGTAGTTACAGTATAAACAAGAAAAGTGAAGCATGGAGGAAAAAAAAGATATATAAAAATGACCACTATGTCAGTTAATACTTAGTTGGGTAACCTTTAGCATGAATTACAGCCTTACAACGTCTTCCCATGGAGTGAACCAAGTCTTTTAGTTCTGCAGTTGTTATAATTCATGCAAGATTGAATGATGGCTTCTATTAACTGAGTTTTATTGCTGGGTCGCTTCTGACTAACAAGTTTCTTTAGTCGGCTCCATAGATTTTCAATTGGGTTAAGGTCTGGGCTATTCCCAGGACATTCCAGCTATTTTGAAACTCCAAAATAAAAATGGTGTTATTAGCCATCAAACCTCAAAAATACACTTTTCCCAAAAGGTTTCCACAATTTTGGTCACAACTGTAAATTACCCTTGTTCCTTCACTGACAGCATATTTGAACAATGAGCATCTATGTCATGTATTCATTAATTGAACAGGCAATCAAATAGTATTTTGTTACAGGGCAAAAGCCATCCAGAGCCATGTTTCTATAGGTCCGATAAGCATTATATGCTTGCATTCTCAAACCTAATATATGCTATCCATTTTTATCCTTGACCTATTCTTATTGGCAATTTTACATCAAAGAAACATACCGGGAGTCCTTATCTTACAACCTTTCATTTAGTGACTGTTCGAAGTTACAATGGTACTGAAAACAGTGACTTATGGACATTTTTCACACTTATGACTTTTGTGGCATCCCCATGGTCATGTGATCAAAATTCAGATGCTTGGCAACTGGTTCATACTTATGACCTTTGCTGTGTCCCGGCACTGTCATGTGATCTCGTTTTGTGACCGTTTGACAAGCAAAGTCAATGGGGAAGCCAGATTCACTTAACAACCATGTTACTAACAGTTGCAGTGATTTACTTAACAACTGTGGCCAAAAAAAGGGTTGTAAATAGGGCAAAACTTACTTAACAACTGTCTCACTTAGCCACAGAAATTTTGGGCTCAATTATTGGTCATAAGTCAAGAACTTACCTGTATTTTCCCAAAGGACCATACTTCCAATCCAAATCTGTGGGTTTGTCAGTTCTTGAAAATGCTTATTCCCTGCCCTGCATCTCTTTAAGCTTTTGGATCTGTTAGCTTTATTGTTTCCCATTTTTGGTTTATTGATAGATAAGAGATTGTTTCAATTCTTGAAATAAAGATAATGCTGAAAGCATGACTGAATTGCAGATAGAAGTTTATAAACCAAGAGAATATGAAATCTGAGCAAGCTGCAGCTTTTTTAAATTGCCGAATGTGATGGGAAGAGGGATGGCTTAAAGTAAAATGTACAATTATTTTTAAGAACATAGTAGTATGAGGGACGCGGTGGCTCAATGGCTAAGACCCTGAACTTGTCGATCGAAAGATCGGCAGTTCAGCGGTTCAAATCCCTAGTGCGACATAATGGGGTGAGCTCCCGTTTCTTGTCCCAGCTTCTGCTAACCCAGCAGTTTGAAAGCATGTAACAAATGCAAGTAGAAAAATAGGGACCACCTTTGGTGGGAAGGTAGCAGTGTTCCATGCGCCTTTGGCATTTAGTCATACTAGCCACATGACCACAGAGATGTCTTCAGACAGCGCTGGCTCTTCGGCTTTGAAACAGAGATGAGCACCGCTCCCTAGAGTCGGGAACAACTAGCACATATGTGCGAGGGGAACCTTTACCTTTTCGCATGGGTAAATTGGAAGTATATCTGTGCAATATTCTTAAGAGCAAAATATCCTCTTTTTTTCAGTGGAAATAGCTCATGAGGTTCCCGTTTGCTGCATGAATCAATTACTTTGAAACAAATACAGGCATACGGGAACTTAGCTACCAGCCATTATGTTGTTGAGAAATTTGCAGAAGGTAACATGTGGTCAGATTTGGAGAAGTGGCACCTTAACCTAAACTGGTATGGATGTTTCTGCAAGACACAATGATAATATTCACAAAAATCATCAATATTACATGAGAAGTAGGTTTGGGCTTTGCCAAAGATTTCTATAGCCAATTAGCCTGTACTAACCTTGATCAAGTATAGAAACCTCTACCTAGGATATCAGAAACTGCTATGAGAAATATCATATTTTGCTTAAGAGAAATCAGCTTCCATTTGAAGTGTAAATTCAAGGGTTCTGAATGCCTCTCTTGGGTTATTCTCATTTCTGGTTCCTAGAATCAAAAGTCGCAGTTGGGTCTTCATCAAAGCATTAGCTTTGGGTTTGAATTCACATAGGTGAATTTGACAGGTGACAGGTTGCGAAACTGGTAACTGCCTCTTCCCAAGGCTTTGAAAAGAGATATTCAGTTGGCATACAATGCTTGCCCAGAAGGATCGCATGAATGGGTATGGAAAAAATATTTGGAACTCTTCTTTGATATAATTGAAAAGTGGGATGGAATGATTGTGAGACAAGGTAATTTCTAGTCTAGAGTTCATCATCTGAATTCTGAGAGATACATACAGTAGTGGCCAAAATTGTGGAAACCTTTTGGGGAAAGTGTATTTTCTAAAACTAGCTAATAACACCACTTTTTTTTTTTGCAGTAGTACCATAAAATTATATATCAATGGAAAGATAATTTAATCAAGAATGTAATGCAATAACTTTTATGAAGGATTTGCTATTGGAATAGCAGTTACAATATAAAGAAGAAAAGTGAAACACCTAGAAAAAACGAGATATACAAAAATGATCATCATGTCAGTTAATAGTTGGGTAACCTTTAGCATGAATTATGGCCTTACAGCGTCTTCCCATGGAGTGAACCAAGTCTTTTAGTTCTGCAGCTGTTATAATGTGAAAACCAAGATTGAATCATTGCTTCTATTAACTGGGTTTTATTGCTTAGTTGCTTCTGACCAGGGGTGAAATCCAGCAGGTTCTGACAGGTTCTGGAGAACCGATAGGGAAATTTTGAGCAGTCCGGAGAACCGGTAGTGGAAATTTTGAGTAGTTTGAAGACCCGGCAAATACCATTTCTGGCTGGCCCCAGAGTGGGATGGGAATGGAGACTTTGCAATATCTTTCCCCCAGGAGTGGGGAGGGAATGAGGATTTTGCAGTATCCTTTCCCTGGAGTAAGATGGGAATGGAGATTTTGCAGTATCCTTCTCCTGGAGTAGGGTGGGAATGGAGATTTTGCAGTATCTTTCCCCTGCCACACCCACCAAGCCATGGAACCCATGGAACCGGTAGTAAAAAAATGTGGATTTTACCACTGCTTCTGACTAATAAGTCTCTTTAGTCAGTTCCATAGATGTTCACTTGGGTTAAGGTCTGGGCTATTCCCAGGCCACTCCAGCAGCGGAATACTATTATCTTTGAAACTCCCTCCCAAAAAAGTAGTGTTATTAGCCATCAAACCTCAAAAATACACTTTTCCCAAAAAGTTTCCACAATTTTGGCCACTACTGTATATAGAGTTTGTTGTTCAGTTCAATGAAACATAGGCGTGGGGAAATGTGGGGAAAGGTTTTTTTCCTGAAGAAAATCAGAAAGAATTGAACTTCTTTTCCAAAGTAATTAGACGTTTGGAATTTGGTTCTCCCTCCTTCCTCCCCTCCTCCACTTCCTCTTTACCTACCTACCTACCTACCTACTAGAGGTGCTATTCAGCAAGTTCTGACCAGTTCTGGAGAACCAGTAGTGGAAATTTTGAGTAGTTCGGAGAACTCATGAATACCACTTCTGACTGGCCCCACCCCCATCTATTCTCTATCTCCCGAGTCCCAGCTGATCCGGAGGGAATGGGGATTTTGCAGTATCCTTCCCATGCCACGCCCACCAAGCCACAGAACCAGTAGTAAAAATGTTTGAATCCCACCACTGCTACCTACCTACCTACCTGTGATCTCAAATGTCTTGCTCTCAATCTTCTCAATCCCCAGCATCCATTCCTTTTGAATATCTTCCACAACTCTTGGCAAGAATACAGATAGCATACAGGAGGAATAAAATATCTTTTCTGATTCCATCCTTATTCTTTTTCTTCTTGTACATCATACATCAACGTGCTTGTGTGTCCTATGTGGGGAGATACAAGGTTATGCAGAAAGTCAGCCATCCCACCCCCCTTCTCTAGGGTTTTAATCTGAGACAGAAAAAAAAAAAACAGCAGCTCTTAAAATTTGGCAAGCTTTTCTTGGAAGCTGCTCATATAAGTCCCTGAATATCTATTGTGGCTCTGCCCAGAAGTCTAAACCTCACAGAGCACAAGTGTGCAGAACATATACAGTAAAAATAATTACAGCATTTTCAGGACCTTGGACAACTTCATAAGGAAAAAAACTGTTGTCCTAGCCGAGAATATAGTGTCTAAAAATGCAGACAGAACCTAGTCATTTATTTAATTCCTGGGGGATGATGGCAGCAATCTTTAAAACAATTCAAGGCAATTACTGTAGTTTCATGCTGCTTGTGTAGCTGAAAAATAATAGAAGTCCCCTAGGGTTATACTGTAGTAATCAGAATTTGAGGTGGAAGTGGGGACAGCATTTTCATATAAGGAGGGCATAGAGGAAAGCTCTGATTTCTCTTGATCAGATGGAGATTTGCAACTCACCTGTCCCCTGAATCTTTTCTGGGTTGAGTCTCAGTTCAAGGAACATCATAACACTCGTATGATAAAAATGTAGGTCCTCATTTCTGCACATAAAAAAAAAATGACTGTGTAACAGAAGTCTTATCAAAGCAGACATAGAGCATTGTTTCTATTCTGTTCCAGCTTTGTCGATTTGTAAACCTTATTATAATCTAACTTTGGAAAAAGTAATAAACTTGGGAGAAAAGATTGCTGACAATTTTTCTGGGATTTTATCCTGAAGCTTGAACTAGCAAAATGTTCCTAGTATCTGTAGTATTATCGAAGGTTTTTGAGTGACAGTAGCATGATAGCAGTGTTCCAGTATCTCAGGGGTTGCCACAAAGAAGAGGGAGTCAAGCTATTCTCCAAAGCACCTGAGGGTAGAACAAGAAGCAATGGGTGGAAACTAATCAAGGAGAAATTTCCTGACAGTTAGAATAATTAATCAGTGGAACAACTTGCTTGCAGAAGTTGTGAATGCTCCAACACTGGAAATTTTTAAGAAGATGTTGGATAACCATTTGTCTGAAGTGGTGTAGGGTTTCCTGCCTGGGCAGGGGGTTGGACTAGAAGACCTCCAAGGTCCCTTCCAAGTCTGTTATTCTATTCTATTCTATTCTATTCTATTCTATTCTATTCTATTCTATTCTATTCTATTCTATTCTATTCTATTCTATTCTATTCTATTCTATTCTACTCTACTCTACTCTACTCTACTCTACTCTACTCTACTCTACTCTATGATATCTAAATAAGAGCGTTATGGGACTTGACATGTTCAACTTGATGCTATGATGCTTTTGGAAAATGAGATTTGGGATAATAGCATTTATTCCTTCTGTAAAGGAAACCCAGCTTCTGGAGAGGTCTGACTTTCTGACTTTTGGTCAGTTCGTTGGGAAAAGTTTTTTCCTCTCTGAATTATACCCTCCTTCCCAGAGTTTTCTTGCTTGTGTGCTTGCTTTCTAGAAAGAAACCAAGTTCTATTGCACAAACAAATCTGAGGTACTTTTCAGTGCACTTCTTATAATGGGTAAGTGGGATGTAGCCTTTGAAGTGAATTTAAGCAATTTCAAATATTCACCTTAAAAGGTGGGGAAAAGATTAGCTACACGATTCGTTTGTGTTTTAAGAGCCAGTAAAAGGTTATTCTCCAACTGAAGGAAATGAGAATGGAAAGTCCGTAATTTTGTTTGGATTGTGTTATTCACATTGAACGGGCCCTTTCTCCATTTTTTTCCCCTTTTCTTCCTGCTTTGGTAGCTTGTTGCAAAGAGAATTTATTATTAAACTTAAGCTTGATCCTAAAAGTGCCTATTATGCAGATACATAAACACAGAGATACATAAATATGTAGTAAAGAAGGCCATCAGAATGTTATTTTGTTTGATCTGCTGCATTTAATGATCTTGGCATAAATTTCACTATGCTCAATTTGGATAGCCAAATTCTATGGCTACCCAAAAAGAATAAATGTTGTCAAACTGATTGGGGCAGTAGTGAAGGCGCTGTCTTAGAAACCAGGAGACAGTGAATTCTAGTTCTGTCTCAGGCATGAATGCTGGTTAAGGGGCTTCAGGCCACTCACTCTCTCTCAGCCCAACCCACCTAACAGAGTTGTTGTGGGGAAAATAGGAAGAAGAAGGAGTAGTAGATATGTTCACCACCTTGAGTTACTTATAAAGTAATAAAGGTGGGATTAAAAAACCCCCTTAGAAGTGAAAAGCCCTTTCTGGACTGATTTATCATTTAGTGAGTAACTGGAAGAGATAGAAAACCTGACATTTCTTCCTATCGCTAGTCATATATGAGCAGATGTGGGACTGTGGTCAGTTGGTATGGTTTCATCTTCTCATTTCTGTCCTTAATTTTCCTCCCCCTGGATAACAAAATCCTTTATTTATAGCATTAATACCCTATGATTTAGCTGCAAATATTATAAAGAGGATTGTGAAAGAAAAAGAAAGAAAGAAAGAAAGAAAGAAAGACAGACAGACAGACAGACAGACAGACAGAAAGAAAGAAAGAGAAAGAAAGAAAGAAATGGAGACTAGACAAAATCAAACTTGGGCACTAACAAGAAAACTTGTACCAATATTTAACTCACATTGGGAATAATATAATCCATTATTTAATAACTCTTCCATTGTTCCCACTTTGATATAATTAGACATTATGATATATGTGAAGGTATCTCCTCTGGGGACTGAAGTGTAACAATTCATTGAAAACACCTCCACAATGAATAAACCTCAATGTATCATGTTGCTTTTTTTAATTATTAAGAATTCATTCTTCTTTAGATGGTGTAATATGCCAACTATTTTATGGTTCTTCTTGGTTAGATAATTGTAACTATAGCAAAAATAACTTCTATTCATTACTACTTTCATATTAGGAACAAGGAGATGAACATAAAAAGGAGTTTTGTCTGATGCCATTACATTGATCCATAAGCAAAAGCTAGAATCACTGTCCGAACCAATTAACCAATTTGGAACTCTGAATTTTTTACTATCACATGTCCATGTTCTGAACAGTCTGGACTAATCTGGATAAATTCTAACCTCTATATTAGGGTAACACCCTGTTTCCCTGCAAATAAGGCATCCCCTGATAATAAGCACAATCGCATTTTTGAGCACATGCACCAAAATAAGCCGCCCCCTGAAAATAAGCCCTCCCCGAAAATATTTAAATGCATGTGCAGCCAGTCCCCACCATTTTCTCTGGTTAGGGTTAGGGAGACAGAGCTAGGAATCAGGTAAGACGGCAAGAGGAGCCCCGTTTTGCTCCATGTGCCCCAAAATATTAAGACCTCCCCGAAAATAAGGCCAAACACTTATTTCTGGGTTCAAAAAAATATAAGACAGGGTCTTATTTTCAGGGAAACATGGTATATATTAATTCGAAGTCATGAAATAAGGTGCAAACTTTCAAATTCTCCAGAACTCCTCAATAATCTAGAGTTTGAAAAGTATGTCAAGACTAAGCAGTCTGATGAATACAAGTCTAATCCTAAAAGGGAATTTGGGAGTCTGATATATGCTAGAGTGCTTGCTGTTGGTGAGAAAAAGAACTTTTGAGGTTGTATCTAAGACTCGTTCAAACTCTTTGATTTAAAGAAATCCTATTTTTGGAAATAGATAATCCAGTAGTTATTCTAAATCAGAAAGTTTGATCCTTTCTACATTAAGTAATTGGAACAATGGTTTTTTACAAGTCCACTGCTCAAAAACATGTTTTCCCCCCCTCTAGGTAAGGTAGCTCACAGAAGAAACAATTTACCTCATAGCTGTTTGTCTCTGTAATCTTGTAGCTCAAGAATATGTAATATTTTTCAGCTTTCAGTTTAATCCTTTGAGTAAGATTATGTGCACTGTACTTCCCTAATGTGGATTGAGTCAGGACAAAAAAAAAATGGTTGGAATCAGATTAAACAGAAAAGGAAACATGATTTTGTTTGATTTCAGCGCCAGTCCAATTACATCTCTTTCATAGCCCAATCATCTGTCTTTCCCGCTGTTGTACTTTTTCTGTTTTGCTGTTTAAGAGAGAATAGACATTTACATCTGGTGATTTCAGTGGAGAAATTGGTTACTCAGGACTTGATTAAAGTTGGTTTCCTCAATCTGATGTTGGATACAGGTTCCTAGGATTCATAATAAAGTTACATTACATTCCCAAATGTTTCTCTGGCTTGGGTGTTTCAGAATTTCTCCCTTCCTTACATTCTGAAGTGCAAAAATATTCATCGAAGACCAGTAGGATTGTAAACTCTCATTGTTGCAATCTCCAAAAAGCACATCATGCAATCCCTTTGAATTTTCATCCTCTGAGACTTGTAACTAACTTCCATGGATGGGTTAAGCAACAACTGCAATTTAAAGATTTAGACTGAAGGGATTGTTTTTTTTTTAATGATTCTTAATGCGTAGAGCCACGTGGCTCTTATCAAAGTTTCCAATGATTCATTAGCTTAGCCCCTCATCATGTTGTTCTGCTGCTTTCTTGCACCATTCCCCGGTCTGGACCCCAAAAGTCATATTTACCTGATCACCTGGAAGCTGAACAGTGACCTGTTTTGATTTATTATTGGACACGTAGACATTATTCCAAAAGCATGGCCTATATTTTGAAGCAGCCCGTGTGTTTGTAGCAAATCTATCTTGCTTTCAAATGCAAAACATCTAGAATAATTCTGTCTAGATAAAAACCTCTTTCTGTTTCATATTTGCTTGCCATTGGGTTCAGATCATGGTTTAATGTTAAATGAGCAAACTTTGCATGCAGGCACTCTCTCTTTTTTTGTGCTGGAAGAAGACTCTTGAGAGTCCCTTGAACTGTAAGGAGATCAAATTAGTTGATCCTAAAGGAAATCAACTCTTGATTGTTCTTTGGAAAGGCTGAAGCTGCAGCTCAAATATTTTGGTCACCAAAGGAAAAGAGAGGACTGATTGGAAAAGACCCTGATGTTGGGAAAGATGGAAAGCAAAAGGAGAAAGGGACAACTGAGGATGAGATGTTAGATAGTCATTGACAGGGGTGGGCTTCAAAAATATTAGCAAGGAGTTCTCTGCCTGGTTGATGGGTGGGTGTGGCCATGGTGGGCGTGGCTTAGTTGGCCTCCTGTGCAATGGTGGGGGAAGGGCCTTTTGCCCTCCCTGGGTTCCAGAGGCTTTTCTTGAGCTTCTGGGAAGGCGAAAATGGCTTCCCCAGGTTCTGGAGGCCCTCTGGAGGCCAGAAACAGGCCCGTTTCTGGCCTTCCCAAACTTCCAGTAGGCCTGTTTTTTGCCCTCCCCGAGCCTCCCTGCACTTACCTGCATCCACAATGGGCTGCGTGGGGACTCCTGGGAGGAGCACGATGGGCAGGGCCAGCCAGGATTTGGGGGTTCTCTGAACTGCACAGAAGGTTCTCCCAACCTCTGCGAACCCCCAGCAGCCCACCCCTGGTCATTGATGCAACAAATATTAATTTGGACAAACTCCAGGAGGATTGCATGCTATGGACTATGGAGTCATGAAGAGTCGGACATGACTTGGCAATTGAAAAAAGACAACAGTACTCCTTGTTTAAAAATAAATAAATAAGAAGTTGATTTAGATGATCTGAGTAGTGATTTCCAGAAATTGGGAGAATATAAAAATTGGTTGAGGTTTTCCTGGCATGGTAGCAGAGATCTTGAAAAAAACAGACTTCAGAATGCAAACTGTGTGCATTTAATTTTTTTTTTTTTTTAAAAATTGTAAGGCTAAAGCAAGAGGTGAAAGAACCGTCGTAAAGTTTATCCTAAATTAAAAAATGAGAATTTAGTCATACCCTAGGAGACCTTTGGTTTCTTCTTCATTTTACTCCACTCCCAGATCTCCTTTGACATCTCTCTCTTTGCTAATTTCTGGAGCAGAATTTACAATTGTGTTAATGTCCTAGGTCAGTAGTTTTTTTTTTTCAGACAAAAAAGGCAACCAAAGGTAATAGTTCTGTTTTTTTAAAAAAATAAATCTGTGAGCTTTTGGATATATTTGATTTGGGGAATTCCATCATTGTCACCTCAAGAATTGCCGCCACCTGGCACCCCCTAGGCATGATGTGGCCATCTCTGCTTTACGCACTCTGGCAATGAGTATCCAGTACCTCCCGCCTCTTTTGCATGTCGCAGGGAAGAGTTTTGAGTAGGGCTTTCCCTGTTTTTGCAAAGCATGCGCCTGCTGGCTTTTCCTGCCTTGCATGAGAGCTAGCAGTTGTGAAAAGCAATTCTGTAGTAACTGGGAGAAGCAGAGAATGAATTAGCCACTCAGGGCAGCTGCTTGATGTCAAGAGTATAGCAGCCTCCTGTTTCTGGCCTTGGAATGTAAAGCATTGCTTGCCGATAAACGTTACTGGTTGCTTCGTGTAGCTAGCAAACAACGGCTGACCATTTGTGCCTGTTCTGTTTTCATTTGCAGGGAATCTGACTAAACATATGAAGTCAAAAGCCCACAGCAAAAAATGTCAGGAGATGGGTGTGTTGGCGTCTTCACCGGGGGAGCTGGAACCAGAGGAAGGTAAAGATTTGAGACTGGACGAGGGGTGAAATTCAGCAGGTTCTGACAGGAGAACTGCTAGCGGAAATTTAGAGCAGCTCAGAGAATCGGCAAATACCACCTCTGGCTGGCCTCAGAGTGGGGTGGGAATGGAGATTTTGCAGTATCCTTCCCCCAGAAGTGGGGAGAGAATGGGGATTTTGCAGTAACCTTCCCCTGCCATGCCCATCAAGCCACACCCACAGAACCGATAGTAAAAAAAAATTGAATTCAACCACTGGACTGTACTTTTGGGGGAATGGAACCTTGATGCTCTCCACACGGCTGGGATTGAGTGCCCATGCATGCCCAAAGTCACCAAGTATGACCACGGCTGTGAGATTATGACAGTTGTGATATGAATCATCTCAAGGGTTTTGTTTGCTCCCCCCCCCCCCCAGACACCATTCTTGATGCTAAGTAGAGATACAGATTTTGGGGGGGGCAGGGGACTCCTTGTTCTAGGTGGGAACTTCTGCTTGCATGGCTTCTTCTTCAATAAATGGCCTCCTGGTGGAACACAACCTCCACTGCCATCGTTAGGAGAGCTTCCGTCTCCACAGCACTGGTTTTGTTTTTATTCTTTTAGAGTTGTCAACCCCGATTTGAGACAGAGTGGGGGGCAAATATGGCTTTTGAGCTGCGTATGGCTCTTAGCTAGATTTCAACAGTTATCTGTAAGAGATCAGTTCGGGCCATCATTTCCCCAAGTTCTGTCTGCTTGGGAGAAGAATGAAAGAGGGAGGTAGGGAGAGAGAGAGATACCCTGTTTCCCCAAAAATAAGACATCCCCAGATAATAAGCTCAATCGGGCTTTTGAGCGCTTGTGCTAAAATAAGCCTTCCCCCTTAAAATAAGCCCTCCCTGAAAAGATTTAAACACGTGTGCAGCTGGTTCCTGCAATTTCCTCTGGTTTCCTTCGCATGCCCCAAAATAATAAGATCTCCCCAAAAATAAGGCCAAGTTCTTATTTCAGGGTTCAAAAAAATATAAGACAGGGCTTTATTTTCGGGGAAACATGGGTAGAAAGAGAAAGAGAGAGAGAGAGATTGTGTGTATATACATACACAGTATATATGTACTCTCTGTCTCTCTCTGTCTCCTTCTCTCTCTCCCCGCCTCTCCCTTCTCTTCCTCTCCCCCCACCTCTCTCTGTGTGTGTGTGTGTGTTTCCCACTTTTTTGCTTTGCAACAGGCAAAAGCCGTGTTTGGAAGCATTGGTGCCTTGCCAGAGTTTCACCCCTGGGGATGAAAGCACATGCAGGCAAGGGAGGGCGAGGGAGCAGTATTGTGTCAGTCACAAGGGAGGTGCACTCATATGTGTCAGCCATGGACATCTGCTCTGGCATCAAATTGCCGGAGGAGTTTTCGAGTCTGTTAACTTACTCAGAATAACCGATGAGCTTCAAGGGAGCTTTCCCAGAATGGTTCTTTGCCTTTTAGATGGATTACCTCTGGGTTGCTTTCAGGGGCATTTTGAGACATTGGGTGTTTCTGGGTTCTTTTTCCATCTTTTTATTCTGGCAGCAAGCAAAATTTTATGCTGCATTGTGGGAGACCTATATAGCTATTTCTGGCTCGTTAGCTGTCCTCAGTAGGCCACACCCACATCTCATATTCTTCCCTGTAAAGGCCCAATATCCATTTTCTTACTTTTCGTAGGTTTAATGTGTGTTTTTCCTTTAAGCCAGGTTTTTCCTATGTAGCCAAGATTTTTCTGGAACCATAATTGAGCGAAATCACATTCACTACTTTCTGGATTCATATATATATGTAGGAAAAACCTGGATTAAAGGAAAAACATATTCTTCCCTGTAAAGGCCCAATATCCATTTTCTTACTTTTCGTAGGTTTAATGTGTGTTTTTCCTTTAAACCAGGTTTTTCCTACGTAACGTAACCAAAAATCTTGGTTATGTAGGAAAAACCTGGATTAAAGGAAAAACACATATAAAACCTATGAAAATAAAAAATATAGATAGATAGATAGATAGATAGATAGATAGATAGATAGATAGATAGATAGATGATAGATAGATAGATAGATAGATATAGATATAGATATAGATATATGTAGGTCTTTGGTTATTTGGGTTTTCTCACATGTAAGATTGAAAGTGTCTTGGCGACATTTCAACGAAGTCTCATTCGTCATCTTCAGGCTGGTGTTTTCGACTTCGTGCTTCTAGGAGCATTGTCAGGAAATTTCTCTTTAGTTCTAGATTGCTTCTCTTCTTGATTAGTTTCTACCCATTGCTTCTTGTTCTACCCTCAGATGCTTGATTCCCTCTTCTTTGTGGCAACCCCTGAGAGATTGGAACACTGCTCTCATTTCTTAGAAGATTAGAAGACCTCTAAAGTTTCTTCCAGTCCTAGGATTCTGTTATTTCATTCCTTTAAAGCAGGGGTGTTAAACTCAATTTCACTGAGGGCCGCATCAGGGTTGAATTTGACCTCAGGGTGCCGGGAGGGTTAACTTAAATTGGTGTATGGCCAGGCGGTGTGGCGAGAGTGGGCATGGCCACCTCGATGCCAAACATCAAGCTTCTGTTTTTGCTGGCAGAGGGCTGCAGGAGGCTGTCATGGCTGAAAATGGAGTCTGGGTGTGTTGCTTGCGGCCTCGCCAAGCTCCATTTTCGCTGGCAGGGGGCTGCAGGAGGTTGTTGCAGCTGAAAATGGAGCCCGCGGCCTGCCCAAGCAGCCTGCCCATGATCAATTTTTGCTGGCAGAGCCACCATGGGCCAGTCCTTCACTATTTCCAGGGCGGGCCTGCGGGCCAGATCTAAGCACCCCGCCGGCCAGATTCGCCCCCCCCCCCGCCCCCGGCTTGAGTTTGACACCCTTGCTTTAAAGAAATGTTGACCAATTTGCTATATTTCTTACCAGCTGTGAGGCGGCTCTTTACGCACCGGGAGGCCGGCGGTCATGAAGAGACCGCCGACAACGACGGAGGCGCCACCGGAAGTCAATTTGCTATATTTCTTCATCAAAACTATTTAATTCCTGCTCCCCTCCCTATCTCCATCCACACACCTCTGTTTTTGAAATATCTCTATCCGATTGGTCTTCCCACAACAGCTTAGTTTGCCTTCCATGTAATGTATTATTTATTTCTGTTGGGGAGTAATGTTCCAAAGAATGACAGGTTCATAAATCATCCATCTGTTACGTAGATAAATAAGTGAAATGCCCCAAGAATGAAAAGAAGTGAATAACACCCTAGAAGAGAAAATATCTGAAAATTCTCGGTGGATACTGATTCAATCCTAATCCACCCTATTCTTTGATGGCCTTTAATGCTTTCCTTTTACCACTAATTCTTTCATTGGAGAACATATTTGCCCTCAAATTACTAGTTTTCCAGAGACTATTGAAAGTGGAACGGTTTCAGATAGCTTATGGGAATTTATACAACCAATTGAATGTTCGTCGTAATATATAAATATTTTACTTCATTAGCCTCTCATCATGACCATTTTAATTGCCTTCAATGGCCTTTTTTTGTGAACTGCCAAGACACTTCATTGTTATAAGCTACATATTGATTGAGAATTGACAAACTTCTATCTCAATTTTCCATGATATTTCAGGAGATAGGAAGGTTTGAATTGTGTATATTAAAGCCTCATTCATCCTTCTTGAACTATCTCCAGACCTGTTTATTTTCTCTGCTTCCATCCAAAATGAATGGGAAAGGGAAGATGGGGAAAAGCCCATAATAATAAGTGTCATTTATAGGTAAAATCTGTATTAGTTGCAGAAGCAGTATCTTAGTCCTTAGATTGTGTTGAAAACAGTCTGAGATGGACAAGCACTTTTAATGAAATTTATATTTCTAATTTCCTTGGAAGTGTGCTTCCTCATTAACGCCAACTATCTCCCAGGAGTTGTTTGTCCTGATATTTCTACATTTCTATATATATCTATATCCATATATATCTATTTTCTGAGGTTTTCACAGGTGTTTGTATGTAGGTCTTTGGTTATTTGGGTCTTCTCCCGCACTCCCGCGTGCTTCTGTGCTCCTGGAAGCACGAAGCCGAGAACACCAGCCTGAAGATAACGAATGAGACTTCATCGAAACGTCACCAAGACACTTCAAATTTTACGCGGGAGAAGACCCAAATAACCAAAGACCTACATATATATCTTTATATCTGTATCTATCTATCTATCTATCTATCTATCTATCTATCTATCTATCTATCTATCTATCTATCTATCATCTATCTATCTATCTATCAATCTATCTATATCTATCTATCTATCTATCTATCTATCTATCTATCTATCTATCTATCTATCTATCTATCTATCTATCTATCATCTATCTAAAAGTCAGATACCACTCATTCATCACGAAATCTCCAGAATGGTAAAGCCTACAAACTTGAAATTTGGCATGTATATTCCTCTTGGCTTCTAGATGCTTGCTAAGAAAGGATTTTTCAAAATGACCATCAGATCATTATTATTTCATATATACAGTATTATATTCACATGCTTTGATGCTACAGAGTTACACATTCTACATTAAGTTTCAGGCTTTAAGTGTCAATTTATCACGACTGAGCACATAGTTTTGTAGCGAAGCATGGATGTCCAGCTAGTGTGTGCATATGAATATGTGTACACATATGTGTACACAATACACATGTATTATGTATTTTTTTCTGATAAATTGTTTTGCTCTGCTTCCATCTTTTAGGAACCACTGAAGATCTCTTCCAAGATTCAGAAGGACAGGAGGGATCTGAGTTACCCGAACACCAGTTTTCAGACTTGGAAGAGTCTGATGATGATGATGACAATGAGGAAGAAGAGGACGAGGAGGAAGAAGAGGAAGAGGAGGAAGACGAAAACCAAGAGGAATCACTCGGAAAGCCTTCTGAAACAAAGAACACTTCTCTTCCAGGGAACTCTTCAAGAAGTTCTTTTTCTTCCCAGGAGAAAGGCACTAAGACAACCTTGTCCACAGTGGAAGATGTTTCCTCTGGCAACGAAAGTACCGTTCGGTGTTCCCAGACTGCCTCCTTAGAGCCTGAAATGAAATGGTCAGCTGACAGCTGTGAAGTTGCTGTGTGCCACAGCTTGTTAAGACTTCACCGACCAGCTCTGTCCTCCAGTGCGCTCTCAACGTCAGCTGAGAAGGAATCTGTGAGAAGACCGCAGATGCTCTTAGCAATGGATTTGTCCATCTCCAAAGATCTCACGCCTAGAAGGAAGTGTTCCCCAAGCAAGGACTCTGGGCTTAGCAGCGGTGGAAACAACCGGTCCTTGGCTCGAAAGCATCTGTTAACCAAAAATGAAACTTCACCAAAAAGTTTGTCCTACATGGGAGAAATGCCCTCCGGTCACCAAGCTCTGAGAGAGTCATTTGTCCTCTGTAATTCATCACCAAGACTTGAGATCTCACCAAGCAGATACTGTTCTTCAAAGAGAGAGCTCTCGTCCCCCTTATACCTTCCGCCAGCAAGGGGGGTTTCTCCAGTGAGATGTGTCTCTCCAAACAGGGAAATGTCATCATCTAGATACTTATCTCTGAAGAAAATGCTGTCCCAGAGCTATTCAGAGCCACCTTCACGGTATCCATCCCCAGGAAGAGAGGATAGGCCTTCTCATAGCCAAGTGGCAGTAGATGACAAAGTACAAAACTTACGTAAAACTCTGCATGGAATATCATCTTCAGTGCCTCTACCTCACAGGTCCTTTGACAAAGATACGGAGCTGCATGAAGACCCTAAACTGGTAAGCTGTGATCAGAGATGGATAAAAATCTGGTGCTCCAGATGTTTTTCCCCTGCAACATCTGTTGTCTCACATCATTGGCCATATGGAAGACCCCTATATTGCCCATCCCTGTTTTTTTATACCTTTGCTTTACCAATGGTGGGTTCAAGAACTTGGAAATGATTATTGCTTGGGTTAAGATCCAGAATGTATCATTCTTATGATATATTCTTTTGAGGTGTAAATATTTGTTTTGCTGTGTTTTAATAGAGAGCAAAAAAAGAGAGAAGGATGCAATGGACCAGGGGTGCTATTCAGCAGGTTCTGACAGGTTCTGGAGAACTGGTAGCAAAAATTTTGAGTAGTTCTAAGTAGTTCTGAGAATCGGCAAACACCACCTCTGGCTGGCCCCAGAGTGGTGGAAATGGAGATTTTGCAATATCCTTCCCCCAGGAGTGGGAGGGGGAATGGGGATTTTGCAGTATCTCCCCTGGAGTGGGGTGGGAATGGAGACTTTGCAGTACCTTTCCCCTGCCACGCCCACCAAGCCATGCCCACAGAACCGGTAGTAAAAAATGTGAATTCCACCACTGCAATGGACCAGTTGCAATGGAATATGTTCTTTTAATTTGACTCCTGTGAGTCATCTTTTTTTAAAAAAAATAAAAATTAAGAACTAAGGCAGTGTTTTATGTCCCCACCTGTATGCTCCAAACTTAAGAGTTGACTTTCTCTATGCCTCTTGTCATTGCAGAAGACAGAGTCCAGGAACCCAACAGTGTCGCCAGGCATCATTGAACATCTCTATTTCCGACCTTTGCAGTCGCTCCACCAAGTATCCATTCATGCTCCGGATCGAGTGGAAGACCATATTTTCAGTCACCTCCCTTTGCACTCCCAGCAATTACCCAGGAGCCCTTGCCCGATGATCCCCATTGGGGGCATCCAGATGATCCAGGCAAGACCCAGCACCCATCCCAGCTTGGGGCATGGATCTGTGATGTCCCTGCAGGCCAGCTACTTTGAACTCGGCGGTAGCACTTCTGAATTCAGCCCAATGAAAGCCAGGGGCAAAGAAACTCCAAACAGACACAAAACTCCTTCTTCATCAGCCGCCTCGCCGCTTCGGAGTGGCATCTGCATGGAAGAGAAAACAAGGACTAGCGAGCTTCAGCAAACACGTTCCAAGAAGGGTTACAGGGTAAAAAAGTGTAGTTCAGGAGAGCAGGAGAGCTGTACGGCTACCCCGATGAGTTCCTGCTCAAAGGGGGAGTGTCCTCCAAAGCCTTTGGCTCATGGGGAAGAAGGACCCTTCGCCGAGAAGGGGAAGAAATATGGCGGCAGCTCGTGCACTACTTTCAAATCCACCTGCGCTTTTATTTCAAGCCTCCCCACGCAGTCACTGGACCGAAGCAACAGCATAGGCTGCTTGTTGGAACATTCATCCAGCCAGTCCTCTCACCGGCTCTCCACCAGGAGAAGGAACCTGTCGGGAGAGCCGGCCCCACAAGCAGGGGCCTATAGGAGGAGAAGTCCATCCTTAGAACATGCTGCAGGCTTCGGCTTAGCTCAAAGCCGAGTGGAGAACAATACAGGAGATACTTAAGCCCTTGGCTGGGTCCTGTCAACCATTTTTCAGATGTTAAAACAACAGACCCTTGGCCAGTGCTGTTGTGTTGGTTTTAGAATAATTGGTCGCTAAAGGAAAAAAAAAATATCTCTGGTGTAGAGAAATCATCCTCCTGCCCTCCATTTTACTTTCACATTTACTTGTGCCTTTATCAATGTCCCCCTTTTTGTTGCGATTGCTTGACACGCACACACACATACAAAACTGAATCGACAAGCGTTTTACTACTCTTGAAAAGGAGCTCATCACCCACGCCCCCTTCATTTGCCATTATAACCACATCTGTTCCAACAGGCTCCGATAAATGCAGACAGGAAAGAGTCAAGAATCTTTATTTTTCCGAAGGATGCACTGAAAACTTCTAGGAAAATCGACGCCTTTTCAGAGATACATACATACTGATTAGGAAAAGAAAAGGAAAAAAAAAAAATCAATCTGCTCCCCCTGTACAGAAGTTATAATCCCCCCACCCCTATTTATTACATGCTTTATTTAATATGTGGTGAAGTGCTTGTTATTTTATAATGGTTCTTTTTTATTTTTATTTTTATTATTATTATTATTATTTGCATTATTCTGATTGCCTGTAAATGTGCTTTAAGGACAGCTGTGACTGTTCTGATTCGGGGGTAGGGGGGTGGGAGAAGTGTTTACCCTTGAATTGTTGATGAAATTAGCACTTACTTTGGGGAGGTATTCATGGCAGTGACAATAATTCTGCCTGCCCTAAAAAGTGGGGTGGGGGGAGGGGAGGGAGAGAGAGTGGCGATCTCAGCAGGTGCCTCCCTAAATACGACCCACAAAAGCACTTTTTTTAAAAAAAGGGACACATAGACATACAAAGGGTTAGCCCCTTTTAAGAGAAATAATAAAATTAAAATAAAATAAATTGGAAGGAAATAGAACTATATTGAATGTAAAAACAAACAAACAAAAAAAAAAACGTTCTGAGAATGGTGTGGATCTATTCTTTCTGGCAGCCATTCTTGCTTTAATGCTGACATTCCATGTCGCTGCTGCTGCTGCTGCTTAAATTCCATGTGCACACAATCCTTTAAAAAAAGGGTGCTTTTTAAACCCGCCACGAAAGTTGGCTGGTTAAACAAACGTTGGCTGGTAAACTTAGAGGAAGAATGTTTGTTTTGTTTTGTTTTCCCTTCTCTTCTTGGGATCTCGGGGTTCGGAAAATGGGCTCTCAAGTATGAAATACATAACGCCAGATTTGGAAATAGGTCTCTCCTTTTTTTAAAAAAAATATTGCCCCAAGTTTCTTATACCAAAAAAATAATAATTAATAAAATCCGGATTGGACCCATTTCCGTTTTTGAAAACTAGTGCAGAGAACAAAGAAATCTTTAGTTTCCAACTTAGATTCCATTGGAGCCTCTTCTGCACGGTGTACCCGTGGGTAAGCAAGCTCTAAGAGACCCATGATGGGTGTTGGTGGGTTGCTACTGTTTCGCCCTGGGTTGGGCAAACAGGTAGCGGCGGTGGGAGGATCCTCCCACCTGCCCGGACGTCTCTGCATATGCGCCGAAGCATTGCACGAGTGCACTCATAATCAAACCAGTAGCGATGGGATTTGAAACCCACTACTGGTGTTGAACCAGGACGTTAGCAATGGTGCAAGCCATTGGCAAGGATCTTCCCAGCAGCCCAGGTTAAGTGCTTACATCTGCACCTGCTATAGTTCTGTTTCTGATTTCATGCTAGGTTCCTCCCGATTAGATCATCTCGCTCTGAAAGGCGGTGTTGCTTAACTTGATGCTCTCCAAAGTGGTTGGATACAGATAGTCCTGGACTTATGACCATGATTGAGCCCAACATTTCTGTGGCTCAGTGAGACATTTGTTAAGTGAGGCTCCACGCACGCACGCACGCACATACACACACACACACACCATTTTATGACCTTCCTTGCCACATTTGTTAAGTGAATCACCGCAGTTATTAACCTGGGCATTTCCATGTTTCCCCATTGACAAAAGTCACATAAATGAGAGCCAGTTGGAAAGCATCTGAATGTTGATCAGGTGACTGTAGGGAATGCTGCAGCGTTCACGAGAGTGAAAAATGGTCATAAGTCCCTTTTTTCAGTGCTGCTGCTGTTAACTTCAAATGGTCACTAAATGAACCGTCGAGGACTAGCTGTAATCTCAAAACCAGCAGGGGTCCTGCGAGATGAGAGACCATAAAAACTGAAAACGGCATTCCTTGAAGTCCTCATAAAGTAGAAAAAATATTCGGACTAAACGAAGAAAGCAGGAAATTTTAAATTCTTTTGAATTTGGGGTTGGGTTTTTTTTTTTTGCATAGTTTATTTTCCCAACTTTTTGAATCAATGCAAACCCTCCGGTGAGGTAGGTGGGCCAAATTTCACATCTACGTGATTTGCAGTGGTGAATATTTAGCCAGGTTTTTTTTTTTAAAAAAAAGAGCAGTTTTAAGAAGTGCCCGCCCAACCGCCTAACCAACTGGTGCCACATACAAATCATGCCAGTGTCATGCAATTCTGCCTTGTTCGTACCAATTTTAAAAGTGCAACTGTTAAAAAGAAGTGTTTACTCCGATAACAGCCTGTGCTCGGCGTTTATTTGAAGAGTCTGTATGGAGTCTGTAGAAATGCTTTTCAAAGTGAAGCCAGCCCTTACTTCCTCCCTATCCACCAGCCTTACAACAGATCCACAAATGTTTATCCAGTGGACCAATTCAGACCTATCTGAGATGTTCTGAATTTACTCTGTGCGTGCTTCTCTCATTTCCTCCCCAAACAGGAAAAGAAGAAGAAGAAGAAGGGGGGGGGGAAATTCCTGAATGAATTCCTTTGACTAAGCTGGCTTGATAAAGCCATGGACTCTATTGGGTTTTGCATAGATGACAAACACAGGATGGGTTAAATAATCTGAGGTGTATCGTTTTCTGTATTGTATTTAAGGAATTTATGAAAATGGGATGTTTTAAGCCCCCCCCCCTTTTTTTTTGCTTGTTTGGCTAGTTTTGCGCGCGTCGAAGTCAAGGTAACATTGACGTTGTGGATATGAAAGAGACCAAACCAACCCCTGGAATTGCAGAGTTCACTGAAAAACTCCACGGGAAGTCTTCAATCTTTTCCTCTCCCTTTGTTTACTTCTGCTTCCAATACCTCTTTTGGGGCTGACATCCGGCATTGATGGTGCTGTTGTGTTTTGCACTGGAATCCAGCATCTATAGCAAGACTTTGAAGGAGGGGGGGGGGCGGCATGCGTTTTGTTTGGTTTTCTCCTGAGACAGATCATGAGGTACAAACATCTAACTACTGGATTAACTAGAATAGATCGAACCAACCAACCGGAAGTGTCACTAGCTTGTATTGACTTTAGAAGAACTCCCGCTAATCCCATCCAGCACTGAAGAAGCAATCATCATCTCTTGTGGCAATTGCTGGACAACAGTATTTCATCTCCACAGAGGCTTTGAATTCCTGTGTGATTCCTTTTCCTTCCTCCTCCCCCAGTGGGCTTTCCATGCAGCTCTTTATGGACCAAATGGTTTTCAGTATTGTTAAGTATACACGAGCCATTATTGGACATGCTCACATCTTTGATCCATTCATTGCTTTAACTGTGCCTGGTTTCGTTTGGGGTGGGGGCTAGATCAAATGCACCACAACGCTCAGGGTTTTTCTGTTTTTCTTAGCTCCCCCCTCCCCCCCCCCCCTTTTCCACCTCCCTTTTCGTTTAGATGCAGCCGAAGGGACATTTCTTTTTACCTTGCCAACGGATTCTATGATTTGTGGTGGAATCTAGATCCCCGGAGGTAACCTTAATCATTAGGGTGTGGTTATTTTTCCTTCTGATGCTGTTCTCTCTTCCTTCAGCGCTCTGCAGATGGAAGTGAATTTTTTGTCCACTGATAGGAGGCTTGGTTGTTAACCACTGTATATATTAGTATGTTGCTTGTGAGGGCATTTTAGTTTGGGGAGGTGGATGGATCCCGAGATCTCTTACTGGGGCCACAATGCTCCTAGCATAGACGGAATAGCAGAAGACCCAACACACTATGCAATGCATTGTAACTTTGTGATACCTGTTCTCACATTTAGCAGGCTCTACTTGAATTCCTCCTTTTCATTTCCTGATTGAGAACCTAGTTTGCCTAGATCCTGGATATTTCTACCAGCAGCCTCACTTTGATCTTAGCATGGCATAGTTTATACGTCGTCCAGTTGCTTTTGGGCTTCAGGTCCCATGAGTTCTAGCTTGCATGGCCAGTAGCGGGGGGAGGGGGGGTGTCTGTTAAGGCTTGTAATCCTAAATACCTAAAAGGCCACCAAGTTGTGACCTCTAACTTGTTTGATAAGACATGAGCCGCCTTTTGCATAATGAGTGTCTATTGTAAACACAGAAGCAGATCTAGGCTTGCCTTGTTTGCTAATGGAGTTCTCATTTTCCTAATGTGATCTGTGGTGGCGCAGTGTTAGAATGCAGTATTGCGGGGCTAATTCTGCCTGCTGTCAGCAGTTCGATTGTTACCAGGCTCAAGGTTGACTCAGCCTTCCATCCTTCCGAGGTGGGTAAAATGAGGGCCCGGATTGTTGGAGGCATTGTTGTTGATTCTGTAAACCGCTGTTAAAGAGAGGGCTGTAAAGCATTGCGGAGCGGTATAGAAGTCTTAAGTGCTATGGCTATTTAATCACAGGCCAACTAAAGACGTGTGTTAAAAAGCTTTTAGTTTGTGATACAGGAAAGATAAATGAGAGCAGTTGGTTCCTGTCACTTTTTTCCCTTTCTTTTGCCAGCCATGTAATCTTCTGGGTCTCTAGGGCATTTCTTGTTGGCCAACTGAGTGCATCGGTTGGCCAGATGGAGTTAGCTTCCCTGTCAGCAAGCTACTCAACACAATAAGGGCTCAAATTGTATGGTGCTGAGCACTCTAGGCAGACCTAGCAAAGCCTTAAGAAAGTGCTTCACCGGAAGCACTTAAAATCGCCCCATTAGAAGTCAAGTACTGGGTCAATCACGACATTGTGGTGCTATAAGGAGATTTAGGAGACCTGACTATCTGGCCCTTATCATTTCAGACTAGGAAAATTGAACAGAATCTCATTGCTATGAACAACCTCTTTTTAGAGGTAATTTCACCCCCATCCTAAGATTGATTTCAGAGTAAATATCTGAGTTATAATACCGTTCATTTCATACCTAGGATTTGTCAATAAAAATGTTTTAACCCAAGCTGGCCTAATTAAGGGGATCCTTTCAATGCTCAAAAAAATCAAGCCAGTTTTGAGCTCAAGACAGCTGCTCCACAGTAGAGGCAGACCATGTGAACCTGTTCTGAATTTGAAATGAATGGATACTTTTGGGCAACCCCTAATTTATGCAATCAAACAGGTTCTATGGAATAATTCTAGATTTTTCCATCTTCACCCCTCCAGCTTTTGGTTGAAAAAGAAAGAAGTGTTTCTAAAACTTTGCAAAAATCTTTATATTTGATTACTGGGTTTCATCAGCGTGCAGGGATGATATTCATGTTTTAGCTCATGAGCATTTCCATCGGTATTTTGGGGTGCCCCCCTCCCCCGCTTCTATCCACCTGCAGGCCAAAGAATTCTCCCTCCAAACTGCTGATGACTTGAAAGTGAGTGGATAGCTTTTTGTTTTCAAAGTGATTTATTATTAGAGTTGCCATCTCTGAAAGGCACCATTTAAGCCCTTTGATATACTGTCTGGCCATTAAAGACCATTCTTTTGAAAGCGGTTTGGTCTCTTGAGTTAATTGAAATGCGTGTCATATGATGTATTTGGTGTGGATGAAGTATGAAATACCAAACCAGGTTTTGTTGTAAGAGTGATTCATATTTAGAGGTAACGATTTGTATACCGGAAAACCAATCCATGATAGCATGGGTCTCTTTTTCCAGTTGCCTTTCAGGAAAATACCAAACAGTCAGAGGACTTTATTGCCTCACCTGTAAAAGTGGCCAAATAATGATGGCATCCCCCCTCCCTCTATGGATTGTCCCTATGATACAGTTGTAGAAGTCAGAATTATTTGCAGTTTCTCAGTAAATGTAAATGGTAGATATTTGACTGGGCTAGACCCTGTAGAAAACCTTAGCGTGCCAGCAAGTGGTGACCAAAGCATGATGAAATCCACTGGATTACCATCTCTCTTGCTTCTAGTAATCTGTTATTAAGGTCTTCCCATTCCCTAACTGTTTGGACTATCTCCGCATGTCTTCATACAGGTCGTCCTCGACTTACAACCACAATTAAGGCCAAATTTTCCTTTCCTAAGCAAGACAGTCGTTGAGTGAGTTTTGATTCATTTTGCAACCTTTCTTGCCACAATTTATTAAAGGAATCACTCTGGTGGTTAAATTGCTGGCACAGTTGTTGCGTGGATCTGGCTTCCCCATTGATTTGCTTCTCAGAAGGTTGCAAAAGGTGGATCGCATGACTCCAAGACACTGCAACCTTCATAAATTTGAGCCAATTGCCAAGCATCTCCTGACCATGGGGATGCTACAGTGGTCATCAGTGTGAAAAATGGTCATAACCAGTGGTGGACTGCTGCTGGTTTGGACAGGTTCAGGCGAATCGGTAGTTCCAAGGATCAGCTGGCCCTACTCACCCTCACCTGCCCTATCCTATCCTACACTTCCTTTTTTTTGGCTCAGCTGATTCGCGTGGCACAGCTGATCTCTGCACCTCCACTGTTCTATTTATTGGGGCTGTCTTAGAAGATAAGCAGCTGAGCTTCAAATTGCTGTATTTTGAATACTGCGTGCATGCAAAACCCGCGCACGGGCGCAAAGCCTGCGCTCACAGAACCAATGGTTAAACTGGTTGCAGCCCACCACTGATCATAAGTCGCCTTTTTCAGTGCCATTGTAACCTCAAATGGTCACTAAATGAAAGGTTGTAGGCCAAGGACAACCTGTAGTTTGGCCTGGAAGGAATAAAACATAAGGAGCAGTTTCATGTGTCATGCTGGATTGTAAGATGAGTTGTTTGAGTTTTCCTTATTGTAGTTTTGTAAATTATGGCACTTATAGTTTGTAAATCCTGGATGAGCCCAGTCAGTGAATCAGGGATTTGCGTGTCCTATCCTTACTCTCTTCCAACGCGGTCATAAGGAGGAGTTCCAAAACGTCTCTTTTTAGATTAGCCAGTGTTTGATATGGCATCCAGGCCGCCTCCTATCTTTAATCTTAACTAAAGTTTTGCTGAAGCAAACCTTCACACATCCTGGTTTCACGTTGGCTCATTTGGAGTAGATAGCCTAAGTTAAAACCAACCATAATTCTGACAGATTTGGAGAGCATGAAAAACTGCAGCGGGCTTAAAGCAATAAATTATTTACAAGTGAATTGGAGAACTGGAACACTGAGCCTCACAGCTGAACTGATGTTTTATGTTCAGTTCAAACAGAGCAATTATATTTAACTCCTTCACTTCTTAGCAGAAAGTTCTATCTTCTAGCACCCGAGTTTCTCTATTTAAGTCACATTTTATTTTATTTTTTTTAAATCCAGAGGCACTAAATATATAGTGTTTTGAAGCTCTTACACCATTTCTGAGCTAAGTGTGAAGCATTGTGATCTAGCCCTTCTTCTATTCTGTCTATTTCAATACTTTCCCTCCTTTTAATTTTCCCCAAACTTGATTTTGTGTGTATTCCTTAAGAACTTTTTTCTTTTTTGGTTACGTCCTGTTTATTGCACAGTATTTGTGAATTAAAAGGTAAAAATATTTTTTTAGAAAATACCAAATTTGGGTCCTAATGATGACATAAAATAAGTTTTCAGTCTTGAATATTATGGCACTTATGCTCACTTTAGTAAATGTAATGTAAAATATTAATAATATTGATGACGTGTACGCAAATTTAATATACATGGTCTCATGTAAGATAAATATTTGCCTTTTTTTCTAAAAGGTGTATGTATTCTGTAAGTGGAATAGTCTTTAGAAAGTTTCTATATGTTCTTAAAAATGGCAATACATTCCAAAAAAGGTACTGTAAATATGTACAGACTCAGAGTACAGTGTAATTTGGTAGTTTTGCCTGTAATTTTTATTTCAGTTTCTACATTTGCATCTTGCAATGTCTGTATGGTAATAAGAGTGCAAAAAAAAAAAATGCAGGTAAAAAGCACAGAATATAATGTTTAAAAAAAAGAGAGAAATTACTCAGCATTTGATGTTTGTGACCCTTAATTGTAAATGACACCTGTACTGTGAATGAAAGAAGTTTTTACACGTACAGTATATTGCCTTTACTACAGTTTGGGCTGTCTAATCAGTCTGAGCCTATTTTTTAAAAAATAGCATGTTGGAATAAATTTTAAAATCCCAACATACCACCTCCAGTTTGTTTGCCAGTCATTTGCTTACTGAAATACGGGGTACCGCCACTTTGATGTCCTACAAGGAACTGTTTTAACTTTATTCTGCAATCCCTTCGCCACTCGATTTCTGAAGAATCTGAGCAACTTTCAATAGAGCATAGAATAACAGGTTGGGAGGGACCTTTTTTTTTTTTAAAAAAAAAATTGATTTATATGCTGCCCTTCTCCGGAGACTCAGGGCGGCTTACAATGCATTAAGCAATAGCCTTCATACTTTTGTATATTTATACAAAGTCAGCTTATTGCCCCCAACAAACTGGGTCCTCAATTTACCCACCTGAGAAAGGATGGAAGGCTGAGTTGACCTTGAGCCTGGCTAGAATTGAACTCGCAGTAATTACAGGCAGCTGGTTCTTAAATGCTGCCTTTGTAGGAGGCATTACCCCCCTACGCTACTCAGGCTCAGACCTTGGAGGTCTTTGAGTCCAATCCCCTGCTTAAGCAGAAGACCCTATACCATTTCAGATAAATGGTTGTCCAATCTCTTCTTGAAACTCTCCAATGGTGGAGCGCCCACAACTTCTGAAGGCAAGCCGTTCAGCTGATTAATTGTGTGAAGGAAAAAAGGTTTCTGGGTTTGAGTGGACTGTGGCCCGATACGCACACAAAATCTTGTAGGCTGTTGATGTCTTCTTGTAGGTTTTGTTTTTATGTGTTTTTATTAAAAATAGTTTCTCAAGACTTCTCAGTCAATTTCCATGCATGGAGAAGTCTTGAGAAACTATTTTTAATAAAAACACATAAAAACAAATCCTACAAGAAGACATCAACAGCCTACAAGATTCTCCTCTTAGCAAAGTCCATTAGTTGTAAACTTCTTCCCAAATGTGGGAGGGTCTCTGTGTTCCTCGTGAGTCTTCTCAGGAGCAAGGCAGTGACTCAGCTCTTTGCAGTGACTTCAGCTCTGAAGGTTCAGTCTGAGGAGCTTTCAGCGTGAGAGTCTCTCTCACTCTGCTGGAGAGTCTCTGCTGGCTGCAATCCTGCAGCTGTTTATAGACTCATCACTGACCGTTGGAAAGTGTGGGAAAAATCAGAGCCAGGAAGCTGTGCTCTGATTGGTTCTTTTAAACTGTTCAACCAAACAGTCAATTAGTTGCAGCAATGTGCTAAGAGGTTTTTCCTCTGACAAATTGTTCTCACTGTCAGGAAATTTCTCCTTAGTTCTAACAGAATAACAGTTGGGAGGGACCTTGGAGGTCTTTTAGTCCATCCCTCTGCTCAAGCAGGAAACCCTATACCTGTGATGGCGAACCTATGGCACGCGTGCCACAGGTGGCATGTGGAGCCATATCCGTGGGCACGCAAGCATTGCCCTAGTTCAGCTCCAGCACACGTGTGCACCAGCCACCTGATTTTTGGGCCTTCTGGGCCCACCGGAAGTTGGGAAAAAGGCTGTTTCTGGCCTCTGGAGAGCCTCAGGGGGGAGGGGAGGCCATTTTCGCCCTCCCCAGGCTCCAAGAAAGCCTCTGGAGCCTGGAGAGAGTGAAAAACAGGACTACTGAGCCCACTGTGACATCATGTGCCAAAAGTGGGCAGAGTGCGGGGGGAGTCGCGCACACAAGCACAGGGGGGCGGGGCACATTGAATTATCAGTGTGGGGATGCACACATGCAATCCCCCCCCCATGACCCCCGCTTTTGGCACACGAAGGCAGAAAGGTTAGCCATCACTGCCCTACACCATTCCAGACAGTTGGTTATCTAATCTTCTCTTCAAAACCTCCAGTGTTGGAAGTACCCACAACTTCTCAAGACAAGTCATTCCACAGTTGTTCTGTCAGGAAATTTCTCCTTAGGTCTAGGTTGCTTCTCTCCTTGATTAATTTCCATCCATTGCTTGTCCTGCCTTCAGGTGCTCTGGAGAACAGGTTGGCCCCCTCTTTTTTATGGCAGCCCCTTAGAGATTGGAACAGTGCTATCATGTCACCCCTATTCTTCTCATTAAACTAGACATACCCAATTCCTGCAACCATTCTTCATATGTTTCAGCTTCTAGTCACCCAAACATCTTCGTTGTTCTTCTCTGCACTCTTCTACTCTCAATGCCTTTTTAAATAGGATGCAAAACCGGATGCAATATTCCAAGTATGGTCTTAACCAAGGCATTATAAAGTGAACACTTTACATAATCTTGATTCTATCTCTTAATGTAGCCTAGAACTGTGGTTCTAGGTTGGATCTCTCTTTTAATGATCTTTCACCTATTAACCTCTTGTTCTGTCCTCAGGTGCTTTGGAAAATAGTTTGACTCCTTCTCTGTGACAGCCCCTCAAGTACTGGAAGACTGCTATCATATTATCCCTTGTCTTTTTGTTCATTTGAGTAGACATAACCTAGTTCTCACAATTGCTCATCATGTAGGTTTAGCCTCCAGACCCATTATCATCTTCACTGCTCTTCTCTGCCCTCTTTCTAGGACATATTTCATATTTCATATCTAGATATTTCATATCTAGGACATATCTCAACATATTTTTTGTATCATGATGACCAGAATTAGATGCAGCATTCCAATAATAATGTAAGAAAATTAAAAACAAAAATACGATATTTTTGGAGTATAAGATGCACCTTCCCCCCCAAAGAGGGTGAAAATCTGGGTACATCTTATACTCCGAATGTAGCCCTGCCCAACTTCTCAAATGGAAGTTTCAGAGGCTGAAAAAAGCATCAGAAACGAAGCTTCAGAAAAAAAGCCCCCAAACAGAGCTTCAGAGGCTTTTTTTCTGAAACTCTGTTTCGGAGGCTTTCAGAGGCAAAAAAAAAAAAAAAGCAAGGCACAGAGCTCACAACTAAGAAACCTGTTGCTAAAATTCACCTCTGGGAATAACTGATTGGGGGTATTCCGGGAGGCTGACCCACCTGCCAATCAGCTTTTTTCATATTTTCCTCCCAAAAACTAAGGTGCGTTTTATATTCTGAAAAATATGGTAAGTGAAATCAGTTTGATGCACCACTGTTTGGGGGCTGAGCAAGATTATGCGACACCCGTGCATTCTTCAAAAGGTATGTTTTTACGGCTCTTTGGAAATGTAGCAAGGAGAATGTGGCTTGGATATTTAAAGTAAATCCCAAAGGAGGAGAACATCACCAAGAAATCTTTAGCAAGGCTCTCTATCTCTCATTGGATTGGATACTCATCAAAAGTTAAAACTGTTGAATTGCCTTCCTGAATCGGGCATCCACAATTTGTGCATCCATTTATGAATCCAACTGGGCATCCATTTGTGCATAGGAACTCACAATCATGCAACTTTTGAGGAAGCTGAGGGATACAGTTAGTTTGATACAGAGATGCTACAGATTCTTATTCCAGAAAGTAGCCAGAGCAAATAAGAGGGCAGAGCTAGATAAACAGTTACTTTGGTTTTATTTGAATTGAATTTAAATTAAATCTGAATAGAATATAATAACAGTTGGAAGGGACCTTGGAGGTCTTCTAGTCCAACCCCTTGCTTAGGCAAGAAACCCTACACCACTTCAGACAAATGGTTATCCAACATCTTAAAAACTTTCAGTGTTGGAGCATTTACAACTTCTAGAGGCAAGTTGTTCCACTGATTAATTGTTCTAACTGTCAGGAAATTCCTCCTTAGTTATAAGTTGCTTCTCTCCTTGATTAATTTCCACCCATTGCTTGTTCTACCCTCAGGTGCTTTGGAGAATAGCTTGACTCCCTCTTCTTTGTGGCAGCCCCTGCGATATCAGAACACTGCTCTCATGTCTTCCCTAGTCCTTCTTTTCATTAAACTAGACATACCCATTTCCTACAATCATTGTTGTTTTAGCCTCCAGTCCCCTGTATCTGGTTTATATAACTGCTCATGCATTTAAAGATTGTCCTTTTGGATCACCCTAAAGACACTATCCAGTGGTGGCTTTTGAAGTGTTATGGGGTAACTTGCAGATTTATGAGCTTACAACTGAAACCACAATCATCTCTTAATGTTATGTATGAGGGCTATGCAGAAGAGGTCAGGATTCAAAGGGGAAAAATGATTCTACATTTTTGAGGACTGTTAAGCATCAACCTAAATTACGACCACAATTGAGCCCAAAATTTCTGTTGCTAAGTGAGATGTTGATAAAGTGTCCCATTTTATGTCTTTGCCACTGAGCCACCGTGTCCCTCAATTCTAATATTTAGAATTACTGTATTTTGATATTTTTGTCACTGCCATCCCATTCAAGTTCCTCTGTTTTCAGCTAGCATTCACTGAACCTAGATGCACAATGCTTTCAACGGCCTCACGAGGGCGCTGTTTAGCAGCATTTCAGAGTCCAATCTGCACAATAGAAATGGTAAAAAGCTTTCGCTGCCGAGAACTCTATTTTAGGATCATAGAATGTGATTGCCATTCCGACACCACCTACGAAAATGGGAATCATTAATTTGCCAGGCCTCTTTGTTCCCCAGCTATTAAGCCCCAAGAAGACCTTTGGTTAAAAAGAAATGCCTTAGAAGGACAGGGAGGTTGGATTTAATCAGAGCCAGGATCAATCACAACCTTAGCCCCTGTTTTGACGTCAGGTTTCCATCTGTGAAATTAGGTGACAGGGCAGCGCATTAAAGCATCCCACCTAGATTGCCAGTGGAACATTATTTTCATGGCATGGGGCCAGCATCTGGAGAGACCAAGTAAGCAAAGGCGAGGTGGCCCTTATTGTTTTATGGCGGGCGTGTCAAACTCGATTTCATTGAGAGTTGTGTTTGACCTCCGGAGGCCGTGGTGGGCATGGCTAGCTTGATGTTGCTCATGTTGGGGAGCCTGTGTGATGGCCTGAGCACTCCAGCGAAAACTTTTTTCAGGGTGGCCCCGCAGGCCCAGATCTAAGTACTCCGCGGGCCGGATCCAGCCCCTGGGCCTTGAGTTTCACACGGGTGAAATCCAGCAGGTTCTGACAGGTTCTGAAGAACCAGTAGTGGAAATTTTGAGTAGTTCAGAGAACCAGCAAATACCACTTCTGGCTGGCCCCAAAGTGGGCTGGGAATGGAGATTTTGCAGCTCACTGAAGAGGAAATAAACTTTCCATTATTTTCTCTGGCCAAATATCAACTTGACTGATTTTGTAAAATTACAGGGGTGATGAAGACAAAGCTGCAGCTATATATATATAAATAAATAAATAAATAAATAAATAAATAAATAAATAAATAAATAAATAAATACATACATACATACATACATACATACATACATACATACATACATACATACATACATACATACATACCATAAAACAGGGGGTGTCAAACCAGTGGTGGGGGGAATGAAATACCTGGCTGGAAATTCTGAGTAATTCCATACTTCAGTATAAAATTCTCTTTCTCATCCAACTGAAAGGGAAGAATTGAAAAAGCCTGCAGAAGAATATTTGAGTGTCACAACACAGGTGTAAAGACAGCACCCTTGTGGATCCTGTTGCTGATCACTTATGATTGTGAACCAACCACCAACCCAACCTGGCTTCCCTCCTTCCCTCCCCACACTGGAGATGTACCAAGAGTTACAGGTTAAATTGTGAAAGGAGTTTGATGGGCCGTAATCTTTCAATGAGCTCACCATTGCCTGGAAAAAACTCAGCCTTTTGTTAACCTGCATGTAGAGCTTAAATTCATCAGGTTTAATATCAGTCACTGAAATGCATCTACCTGCCGTGTATGACCTCTGGAAAGTATCTTTTGCCATCCATCCCACTACTTCTGCCAGCTTCTCCATCACATTGCATGCAGGTGAGCTGCTGTTTAGCTTCTTTTTTTCCCTTTTAGGGCAAAGAAAAGAGCCGCTTGGCTTGAAGTGGTTGGTTCATTCCACATGAGTTCCTCTACTCAATGACGCTGGTGAGATGGATACTCCTGAACCGTTAAGGGGAGGAGGACACCCGGGCGCGCACATAACAGCAAAGGTGACTCACGGTTAGCCAATGGGAGCTGTCCTTTCAATCTCAGCAGCAGCGCCTTAAAAGGCTGCCACCCGGGAATCACCCGGGCCAGTTTACAGGACAAATACGGAATAAGGAAGTCAGAAATTAAAAAGGGAAATACAAACCCTTCAGGTGACGACAGAGTTACAGATCATCCTCGATTTACAACCACAGCTGAGCCCAAAATTTCTGTTGCTAAGCGAGATGTTTCTCGAGTGAATTTTGTCCCATTTTATGACCTTTCCTGCCACGCTGGTTAAGTGAATCGCTGCAGTTAAATTAGTGACATGGTTGTTAAGGGAATCTGACTTCCCCTTTGACCTTGCTTGTCAGATGGTCACAGAAGGTGATCACATGACCCTGAGACCAGTGGGGGTATCCAGCTGGTTCAGACCGGTTTGGGAGAACCGGTAGCAGCAATCATGGGTGCGGGGTGCCATCCCGGCACTATGCCGTCCTATTTAGCCACATTTTTAAGGCCGGGTGCATGTGCGGAAGACGTGTGTGAGAGCAAAGCACATGCATGGAAGTCTGGGCGCATGCATGGATGGTGCACATGCGAAGCCAGTGTGCATGAGTATGCACATGCTTGGTGAACCGGTGGTAAAAATATGTGAAACCCACCTCTGCCCGGGACACAGCAAATGTCAGAGTCAGTTGCCAAGCATCTGAAGTTTGCTTACATGATTATAGGGAATGCTGCAACAGGCGTAAATGTGAAAAAATGGTCCTTACTCACTTTTTTCAATGCCGCTGTAACTTCTAATAGTCACTAAACAAACGGTTGTAAGTTGAGGATTACCTATACTTTAATATTGGCGGGTATACCGTATTTTTCAGAGTATAAGACGCAAGGAGGAAAATAAGAAAAAAGCTGATTGGCGAGTGGATCAGCCTCCCGGAATACCCCCAATCAGCTGTTCCCAGAGGTGAATTTTAGCCACAGGTTCCTTGATTGTGAGCTCTGTGCCTTGATTTTTTTTTTGGCTTTTTTTTCTGCCTCTGAAAGCTTCTGAAACAGCTTCAGAAAAAAAACCTCCGAAGCTCTGTTTGGGGGCTTTTTTTCTGAAGCTTCTTTTCTGATGCTTTTTTCAGCCCTGTGAAACCTTCTTTTGAGAAGCTGGATGGGGCTATATTCGGAGTATAAGACGCTTCCAGATTTTCACCCTCTTTCTTGGAGGAAAAAGGTGCGTTTTATACTCCGAAAAATATGGTATCTACTCCTAACATGTATAATCCCACTTTTCCTCCAATGTTCTTGGAGCTCCAGTTTTATCAAACACTTTTGTAGGGTGAGCTAAGCTTTGAAATGATCGTCATTCAAGATCACCTAGAGGTAGATATGGCCATATTCCTCAGTGCACAGTGAGGTCATAACCTCAAGTTGGAGGTACCACTGCATAGTAAAACCTTTAAACTCTAAAGGTTCCCCTCACACATATATGCTAGTCTTTCCCGACTCGGTGGGGCAGTGCTCATCTCCGTTTCAAGGCCGAAGAGCCAGCGCTGTCCGAAGATGTCTCCATGGTCATGTGGTCAGCATGACTAAATGCCAAAGGTGCACGAAACGCTGTTACCTTCCCACCAAAGGTGATTCCTATTTTTCTACTTGCATTTTTTTACGTGCTTTCGAACTGCTAGGTTGGCAGAAGCTGGGACAAGTCATGGGAGCTCACCCCGTTACGCTAGGGATTCGAACCGCTGAACTGCCGACCTTTCAATCGACAAGCTCAGTGTCTTAGCCACTGAGCCACCAGGCCCATACTATAAAAGGCCTTTACATCTCATAAAATGGTTGGAGTTTGTGTGGTTGCAGTTACCACTATGATTTTTCTGATCTCTCCCAGGAACCATATCAGGGCAGATTTGAAAGTGGCTCATACCAGTTCCAGTTCAGCCCTAACTATTCAGCTGCACTGCCCCCCCCCCCAAACATAATTGTTATTCTGATCTTGTGGTTAGCTCTGTGAGGAGATTTCTGTCTGAGGTAATCTGATAAGGTAGAAGTTTAAAAGACGAGCTAGGAGGAAAATCATTTCTGTTCATTATAGTAGCCAACAGGGCTTCTGGTATGCATTTCAGCTTCTCTAATCAAACAAATGCAAATATGACAAGGAAAATAGCTTACATTCCATTTGGTTTGCTCGCTCAAGGTCAATTAAGCAAGAGTTATTTCTGGATTCTGGAGCCTTACTCACTCACACACCTTTGTTTCCAAAGTTGCCAATTCATGACAATCAACCACAACCTAGTGTGGTAAAAAAAAATAATAAACCCAAAGATAATTCAGCAAACTGCTCTCCTTCATACTGTAGGAAATGAATAATCTTTTTTTAAAAAAAAGTTTCCCCCATTGGGTAAAACTAACATACCAAAGGAAATACCTCAGCTTTTAGATTTTTATTGCTAATTTAAGGAGAAGCAATTTCTCCCCCCAAAAGCCATTAAAATAGTCAATATCATACACAGGTAGTCCTCACTTTACGACCACAATTGACCCCAACATTTCTGTTGTTAAGTGAGATATTTGTTAAGTGAGTTTTGCCCCATTTTATGACGTTTCTTGCCACAGTTGTTAAGTGATACTTAACACTGTCGATAAAGTTAGTTAGTAGAGAAAGGTGATCACATGACCTTGGGCCAAAGTGAAGGTCATAAGTATAAGTCAGTTACTAAGCATCTGAATTTTGATCACATGATCACGGGGATACCTCAAAGGTTGTAAGTGTGAAAAATGGCCACAACTCACTTTTTTCAGTGCCGTGGTAACATTGAATGGTCACTAAATGTGAAGAAGACACAGAAGAGGCTGTACTTCCTGAGAATGCTCAGGAAGATAAATCTATCTCAGCATCTACTTCTGTCCTACTATCGCAGCACCATTGAAAGTGTCCTGACATACGGCATTCTTGCATGGCATGGGAGCAGCTCTGTAGTGGACAAAAAGGCTCTACAGAGAACCATTAAAACTGCCCAGAATATTATCGGACTCCAGCTACCAGCCCTGGACGACATCTTCGAATCTCGTTGTTTGAGGAAGTTGCATAACATTCTTAGAGACTCTTCCCATCCTGCTTTGGACTGTTGCCTTCTGGCAGAAGATACAGAACAATTAAAACTCGGACCACACATTTTCTGAATAGTTTTTATCCCAGAGCTATAATTGCACTCAACAATGAACTAAAGGGCCACCATCAGTGAGCTGTTGGACAGTATTACTTGGTCTGTTGTGTGGATGTTTGGGTGGTTTAGGGATGGGGAATTGTGGTGGGTAGGAGTGTGTTTACGGATTATGTGTCTGGGACCTGGTCTTTGGGTGTTAAGTACATTTCGTTGAATGTGTATACTGTGTATACACAATGACAATAAGGTTTATTATTTAAATGAACTGTTGTAAGTTGAGGACTACCGCTAGTGTACAGTATTATTTCTAATTTATCTAATTTGTGTTAATTCTAATATTTAGTATTTTAATGGTGTTTTATGATGCAAGCCACCCAAAGTCGATTGACAGTGAGATGGGTGGCATATAAATTTAATAATAAATAAATAAATGCTGGAGAATTCTAGAAATTGAAGCCCACACATCTTAAAGGCTAAAGTCCAGATGATGTAAGTCTCTTCCCTTAAATTCTACTCCCTCCCAATGTTCTGGAGTCTTTCCAAAGGAAAGCCATCTTGGCAAGTACTTCATCTGGAAGGCTTGGGATGTAGCCATTACCAACTTTACCAGCTGAATTGCCCAAGGTGTATGACAGCCAACGTGAGAATAGAATAACAGAGTTGGAAGGGACCTTGGAGGTCTTCTAGTCCAACCCCTTTTTCAGGCAGGAAACACTGTACCATTTGAGACAAATGGTTGCCCAATCTCTTCTTAAAAACTTCCAGTGTTGGAGTATTCACAACTTCTGGAGGCAAGTTGTTCCGCTGATTAATTGTTCTCACTGCCAATTCTAAGTCATTTCTCTCCTTGATTAGTTTCCACCCATTGCTTCTTGTCCTGCCCTCTGGTGCTTTGGAGAATACCTTGACCCTGCCTTCTTTGTGACAGCCACTCAAATATTGGAATACTACTATCACGTCACCCCTAATCCTTCTTTTCACTAGGCTAGACATACCCATTTCCAACAATACCCATAGGCTAGACATACCCATTTCCGCTCTTTACAGATATATGTTTTACCTTCCAGTCCAGTGGTGAAATTCAAATTTCTTTACTACCCATTCTGTAGGCGTCGCTTGGTGGGCATGGCAGGGGAAAGATACTGCAAAATCCCCATTCCCTTCCCATTCCTGGGGGAAGATTATTGCAAAATCCCCATTCCCACCCCACTCTGGGGCCAGCCAGAGGTGGTATTTGCCAATTCTCTGAACTACTCAAAATTTCTACTACCGGTTCCTCAGAACCTGACAGAGCCTGCTGGATTTCACCCCTGTCCCAGTCCCCTAATCATCTTTGTTGCTCTTCTCTGCACTCTTTCTAGAGTCTCCACATCTTTTTTACATTGTGGCGACCGAAACTGGATGCAGTATTCCAAGTGTGGCTTTACCAAGGCATTATAAAGTGGTATTAACACTTCATGTGATCTTGATTGTATCCCTCTGAGAAAGCCAGTCGTGACAGAAGAAGAGGAGGGCCTGGTGGTCTAAGGCTTTTCGAGCCCAGTGATGGTAAAGTCATTGGGTTGAGCCTCTCTGCCATTAAGGCACTGATTGAAAATAACCTTAGGACCATTGAGTCACTTCTTGAAATCAAAGTTTTCATTTGAAAATGACACATAGGCTGAAATACAAAACCGAAACCATTGAAACTCATAGAAAAATTCCATTTCCCGCCCTCTTGGAGTTCAAAGAGGACCCAAACGCTGTTTAGTAAACGCTGACATGGTAACAGCAGTAAGAAATGCTGACAGGAAAGACCAGTATCTCTCAGCTGGTGGGGTGTGAATGAAAAGTCAATAGTGTACATTCATATATCGATAGCTTGTTGGGTGGTGAGAGTTCCAGAAACATAACACAATCTACAAAGCAAGGATGCAAGTCCATTCACACATCTCTACCTAAACCTATCCTGGTACCATGCAAATGGAAGTCAAATCCATTCCTGGATAAAGATATGGAATTTACCCAGGGAAGAAATGGATAAGAATCAATTTAGGGCAGTGGTGAAATCCAATTTTTTTTACTATTGGTTGTGTGGGCATGGCTTGGTGGGTGTGGCAGGGGAAGGATATTGCAAAATCCCCATTCCTTCCCTACTCCTGGGGGAAGGATATTGCAAAATCTCCATTCCCACTCTGGGGTCAGCCAGAGGTGATATTTGCCGGTTCTCCAGAACCTGTCAGAACCTACTGGATTTCACCCCTGATTTAGGGGTCTACTAATGACCTTTAGATTCCTCCTGGTTCTTGAGTCATCTAAGTGATTATCTCCAAATTGTTTCCTCCAGGAGAAAGGTCTTCTCAGGCACTAAAGAAGTTTGTGGATCAGTGTTATCCAAACTTGGCAACTTTAAGAAGTGTGGACTTCAACTCCCAGAATTTAGGCTATCTGGGAAATTCTGGGAGTTGAAATCTACAGGTCGTAAAGAGCCAAAGTTGTCTACCCCAGCTTTAAATCAAGAAGGGGGATCTGTGAATCTTTTCCAGCTAACTTTAGAAGCCTTCCAGCAAATTCCCCCTAGGTACAACAGTTAGATATTATGTTTCACCTCAGTCAGCAAGCCAGATGCTCAGTTTAACAATCACCATCTACCTATAATTTTTACCTGGCTAACCAAAGAGTAAACCACCATGTACTGATGGGTATCTTTGTGTAAAGAGAGTTTGCAGATGAAATCAGGTTGGACAGCATTCCAGTGCCCAGCCAAAAGGTGCCATAAATGGAAATAATAAAACAAGTGGGAATATTCTTCACCAAAAGGAGGAAAGGAATTTGCTGGTCCCTTCCTTGCAGTAGCTGTTCTTAGGATTTTCATCTTTTTCTGTATTGTGCCAAACCTTCCCACTTCAATACAATTAGACCAGTACAGGTAGAAAGTGTTCTTTAGATCTTGTCGTATTTGCTGACTAAGGATCATGGCAAAAGCCCAGCTATATGCGGCCTTTGAACTCTCCATAGATCAGGGGTATCAAATTCAATTTCTTTCTTTTTTTAAAAAAAGTTTTTATTTTTATTTCTCATAAACACATTTACATGTAGAGTCATTTCCATCAGTTTTCATTCATCTTTTCTTTTAGCTTTCATTTTTCATTTTTCATTTTTCGGGGCTGCTCTTTTACCCTTTACCTTTACTCCAACCTTTCTTCTTCTCCTCCCCTTCTCTTCCTTCTTCTTTCTCCTCCTACTTCCTTCGTTCTTCCTCTCCTTCTCTTTCCTACTTCCCTTTCTCTTCCCCCACTCCCTCTTCTTCCCCCCTTCTAACCTTCTCCTCTGCTCCTCATTCCCCTCCCTTTTCCCCTCTTCTTTTCCCTTTCTTCTTTCTGCTCTCCTCTCCCTTCCCCTCTCTCCTGTTGTTTCCCTTTTCAGTTCAATCTAAAGTGTTCTTCGAGCAGCCCCAATTTTCTAATTATCTTTATTCTCATTTCAATTTCTTATTCAACTATTTATTTTTATTTCATCATTTGTGTACATTTTTATAATATCTCACTTTTTTCCCTTTTACCCCCTCAATTTCATTGAGGGTGCATCAGAGTTATAGTTGACCTTTGGGGGCCAGTGTGGGTGTGGCCACCTCAACGTCACTTGTGTCGGGGGTGCCTGTGGTGGTCTGAGCACTCTGTCAGCAAAAATGTGTTCCTGAGCTCCATTTTCGACTGCAACAGCCTCCTGCAACTATTTTCGCTGACAGAGGCACCCCGGGATGGTCCTTCCTTCCTTCCTTCCTTCCTTTGTTTGTTTATATCATATTTCTATGCCGCTCACTCTCCGAGGACTCTGGGTGGCTTACAACAATCGACAGTATACTAAAGAGCATATTGTCCCCCAACAATCTGAGTCCTCATTTTATCCACCTCGGAAGGATGGAAGGCTGAGTCAACCTTGAGCCGGTGAGATTTGATCTGCTGATCTGCTGAATTAGCAGTCAGCTGAAGTAGCTGCAGTACAGCACTCTAACGACTGCGCCATCTCGGCCCTTTGCTGTTTCCAGGGTGGCCCCATGGGCCAAACCTAAGCACCCTGTAGGCCAGATCTGGCCCGTGGGCTTGAGTTTGACACACCCTCCCCCGCCATAGACACATTGGATGGGTAAGATATGCAGTGTTGATTTCATTCCATTGCAAAACAGAGTGAAAACACTTCCCCATCTTTATAAACTTTGCATATTCAGAGCATCTTTTTTGAGCATGTCAAGTCCATGTTTATTACCGTCAAATACCAGAGATCAGAGCAATTTAAAAATTGCTCAAGGAATATCCGGTTAAAAGTTGCTCAAGGAATATCCGGTTAAAAGTTCTAGAATAAAATAATAAAGAACAGATAAAATCTATATTAAAATCACAATTTGGCATCCAATCTGTCAGTTGCACATGAGCAAAACATAGCAGGGCCTAATTATAATATAACAATCAATCCTATTTTATTCTATAAAACTTGAACTTGATTGTAACATGGTATATAAACTTCTAACTAATGTATTGTATTTCAAGGGAACTCTTATAGGATATTTCCGGAAGATCTGCTTTATGTCACCTAGTAAGCAGCCTAAAATGCTTCTAGAGTTTTTCAGTAAACACAAAGTTTGGTTTAGATAAAATTCAACACCTTGGAAATAATCCAATTCCAAGCAAATCTTATGTTGACCTCTTAAATGACATGGCAAATTGCAAATACTTGTAACATTGAAATATATGCACACACAAACTAGAATAGAGATAAATTTTGCAAATGTATTTTTCCAGGAGATTGATTGGTTGATTGATTGATTCCCACCTTTATTAATTTTACAAATAACTCAGGGAGGTGAACATATCCAAGACATCTTCCTTCTCCTATTTTCACCATAACAACCCTGTCAGGTGGGTGGACTAAGAGAGAGTGGCTGGCCTAAAGTCATCCAGTTGGCTTTCATGGCTAAAATGGGATTTAATCCTGGTTTCTAGCCTGGTGCCTTAACCATTAGGCACCAGGCTAGAACAAACTGGCTAACTTTTCATATGTAGTTCTTTCCAGAAAATGCATCTTCTTTGTTTTCAGAGCAATAAGGTTTTTCTTAAAAAAAAGAATTGGTTAGAATTCAGAAATCGTTATTTTAAGTAATGTAGCGCCTAAAGTTTGAGATGAATGCATATGATAATAATAAACACTTGACATTGTCATTGACAAAATCACCATCAGTCAGTTGCAAGAGGCAATTTTACTTGGAACAGCTTACATCCCGTGACAATAACTTTATCACCATCAAACAACATTTGCTTGTTCCAGCTCCTTGGGAAGGATACGATAGGTGGATTAAAATGACAAATCCAGTCTAAATATCTCGCTGTATGAACAACCATTTAATCTGTGGTTGGCCCTTTATTAAATGAAGGGAATAAGTGTACCTGAGGCACAACACTGGTGGTGTTGGAAGAAATATCCTTCTGGATATTTCAGTTCCAAGTGGGGGAAAAGAAGCTGGATTCATGGAAGTTGCTTGGAAAGAAGGTTTATTGATGAACAGGATCATATGGCTTGAGATCCTGGGCAAAAAGGGAAGAGATGCTGAGAGTCCCTGGGTTTTATACCCTTTCTGGCTTTAAACTTCCTGGGGCACAGGAAAAGTATCCTGATTGCTTGCTATCAGAGGTCATGGCTAGCATTGTAGGTTGCCTGTGTGCTAAGTTTGGTTGAATCTTGCTGGGTGATGCAATGAAGAGTAATTAAATGGCTCTGCCTGAAGGAGGTAGATCTTTGTTATGTAGAATGGACTGGCTCAGGACTTAATGGCCCATTGACAAATGTGTTGGGGGGGGCACCCTAAATTTCTGCCTCTCTTTTAGGGGAAATAATCTGCCCTTTTAATATTTCCTAAAATATTTCAATTTCCTAGGAAAGGGGTGGGTGCTAACTTCCTACACAAGAAAACAAGCAAGCTCAGAGGGCAACAAGGGCCCCCCCAGGATCCAGGACTTGCTTTCCCCAATGGAAATTTACACTATACCTTTACTAACACGCCTTCCCTGAGACCATCTGTGCAGTCAGCTCTGTTTCCTTGTTCAGGGTCTCCAAATATTGCCCATTGGCTTTTAGCTATCATGTCTTGCTCAAAGAACCATCTACAGGCTAGCCAAACAAACCCCACCAACCTACTAATGGTTTCCCCTAATGGAATGATGTCTTTCTGCTAAGAACTATGATGTCATTCACCAGCCTTCCCCAACTCTTTATTTCTTTTTGGTCTGGTATTATACTTCGTTTACTTTCTCAAACCCGCTCGTTCATATTTCAGCTATACTGTAAGTAACAAAGAGCTTGGCTCATTTCTGCTGGCTTACTCATCCCTTGTCACGTAGAAAACTATTACCAAACTTGGTGTAGGAGAGAGGCCAACTGTAAACCATCAGCTGAGTAGTTAAGCTTCCAAATTTGCATAACAATATCCTGACAGAAAGTGCATATAGTCAAGGCTATGGTGTTCCCAGTTGCAATGTATGGCTGTGAAAGTTGGACCATAAGGAAGGCTGAGCGCCAAATAATTGAGGTCTTTGAACTCTGATGCTGGAGAAGACTCCTGCGAGTCCCTTGGACTGCAAGGTGATCAAGCCGGTTAGTCTTAGAGGAGATCAACCCTGATTGCTCCTTAGAAGGCCAGATCCTGAAGATGAAACTCAAATACTTTGGCCACCTAATGAGAAATAAGGACTCACTGGAGAAGAGCCTAACGCTGGGAATGATTGAGGGCAAAAGAAGAATGGGATGACAGAGAAGGAGGTGGCTGGATGGAGTCATTGAAGCAGTAGGTGTGAGCTTAAACAGACTCCAGAGGATGGTAGAGGACAGGAAGGCCTGGAGGAACATTGTCCATGGGGTTGTGATGGATTGGACATGACTTTGCACCTAACAATACCCTGACAGAAGAAAGAGTAACTGGGAGGAAGAGGGAGAATGATGGGAACAAAGGATGGCAAATTAAGAAATTGGTTTTGTTCAAAGGGGTGAGAAAAAGTGTGTAAAGTTAATGCAAGATCATCTTTTCATCTTTCCTAGCATTTTGGGGCTTTGACTTTTATGAAGCTGACCAATAAAAGCCAACCGAAACCCAAATTCAAGTCAATGACAAGTCACCTCATGATGACTACATGGAAACTAATGCAATCACATAAGGTTTTTTTTTTTTTTTAAAGTGAAAAGTCTGTAAATTGATGAAGGGAAGTTGGATTTTATTTACAGATTGATATGGCTCCTTGATGAACTGGCACTACAGGTAGTCTTCGACTTACGGCCGCCATTGAGCCCAACATTTCTGTTGCTAAGTGAGACATTTGTGAACTGGATTTTTGACCCTTTCTTACCAGAGTCCTTAAGTGAATTGCTGTAGTTGTTAAGCTAGTGACACGGTTGTTAAGTGAATTTGGTTTCCCCATTGACTTGGGTTGTCAGAAGGTTGCAAAAACGGATCACATAATTCCAGGACAAGACAAGCGTCTTAAATATGGGTCAATTGCCAAGAGTCTAAATTTTGATTACGGGGATGCTGCAGTGGTCATAAGTGTGAAAAACGGTCATAAGTCACTTTTTTCAGTGCCCTTGTACCTTTGAACAGTCACTGAACGAATTGCTGTAAGTTTTGTGTGTAGAGCACAAAAACTAATGGCTCAGAAACAAACAGGCCAGAAATAACTTCGTGTTATTTCCAAACCTTTCCAGTTTCAGTTAGGAAGATAGGCTGCTGCCATATATGATGTCAAGCCCATTTGTTTATTGAGCTGCCTACTGGCTAAAATAATTGGGATTAGTTCTCCAAAGTTTCAGACAATCTTTTTTCTCACCTCTATCTAGAGTTATCAGTAACTGACCTACTCCTGAATCTTCTTCCCACCAATCTTTCCCCCTACCCTGTGGTTGTTGTTAGTTGCGAAGTCATAGCCGACCCATTGCGACCCCATGGACAACGTTCCTCCAGGCCTTCCTGTCCTCTACCATCCCCTGGAGTCCATTTAAGCTCACACCGACTACTTCAGTAACTCCATCCAGTCACCTCATTCTCTGCCATCCCCTTCTTCTTTTGCCCTCAATCATTCCCAGCATTAGGCTCTTCTCCAGTGAGTCCTTCCTTCTCATTAGGTGGCCAAAGTATTTGAGTTTCCTCTTCAGGATCTGGCCTTCTAAAGAGCAGTCAGGGTTGATCTTCTCTGGGACTGACCAGTTTGATCACTTTGCAGTCCAAGGGACTCGCAGGAGTCTTCTCCAGCATCCTAGTTCAAAGGCCTCAATTCTTTGACATTCAGCCTTCCTTATGGTCCAACTTTCACAGCCATACATTGCAACTGGGAAAACCATCGCCTTGACTATGCACATTTTTGTTGGCAGGGTGACGTCTCTGCTTTTTAGTATGCTGTCTAGATTTGCCATAGCTTTCCTCCCCAGGAGCAAGCATCTTTTAATTTCTGGGCTGCAGCCCCCACCTGGAGTGATCTTTGAGCCCAGGAAAATAAAATCTGTCACTATCTCCATTTCTTCCCCATTTATTTGCTAGGAATTGAGAAGGCTGGATGGATATCCTATTTTCTAGTTCTTCAAAGCTTCTCTTTCCCCTGACATCTAACTTTTCAAACTTTTTTTTTGATCTGATGCTTTGCAGCATGGCAGACATGGAAATGTAATTCTCTCCAAGAACTGCTGATAACTCAGGAGCCGATTGTTTGGAGTCAGGCTATCTTCTAGAATTGTCGTGTAAAATCCAATGAAAGTTTACATTCCAGCTTAACTAAATCATATGCGCAGGGGACAAACATGATTTTCTTTTTCCACTTTTAGACAAAACGTCTCATGGACGGTTTCCAATGAAATAATGAAAATCAAAGCTTGTCATTGTTAATTCTTTTTCTCCAAGATTAAATATAAGTCAACTTTCATTGGCTTTGACTGAAATTAAGTCTGGATTAAGATTTAATTAAGTCATGTAATGTGTTCCCTAGTTGGAGTGGATAACATTTAGGAGAGCCAGTCAAGCAGACTATAGAAGGTATAGGAGCTGCCTTGGAGTAAGTTCATCCAGCACACATCAATGTTAACTTATGGACTTAACAACTGTCGATAAAAAGACATTGCAGTATCTGGAGACGGCGGAAGAGGAGAAAAAGAACTGGAGAAAATCACAAAACACCAAGACTTATAAGTAGAAGTAGAAAGTCTATGGCAAAAGAAAAGCAAAGAAAGTACCAATAGTAATGGACACTTTGGGTGCAATCCCAAAACATCTTGAACACCATTGGCACTGACAAAATCTCAGTCAGTCACTTTCAAAAGGCAGCTTTATTCAGAGCAGTTTACATCCTGTGACAATACATTTATTACCATAAAACCAGGGGTGAAATCCAGCAAGTTCTGACAGGTTCTGGAGAACCGGTAGCGGAAATTTTGAGAAGTTCAGAGAACTGGCAAATGTCACCTCTGGCTGGCCTCTGAGTGGGTGGGAATGGAGATTTTGCAATATTCTTCCCCCAAAAGTGGGGAGCGAATGGGGATTTTGCAGGCTCCTTCCCCGGGAGTGGGGTGGGAATGGAGATTTTGTAGTATTCTTCCCCTGCCATGCCCACCAAGCCACATCATGCCCACCAAGCCACGCCCACAGAACTGGTAGTAAAAAAATTTGGATTTCACCACTACATAAAACAATAACATCTGCCTCTCCCAGGGAAGGACTTGATAGGCGGATAAAAATGCCAAACCCACTCTGGCTGATTGGGTGACCAACCATATCATGGTATACAAATAAAAAGGCAAAGGTTCCCCTCGCACATACATGCTAGGCGTTACCGACACTACAGGGCGGTGCTCATCTCCGTTTCAAAGCCGAAGAGCCAGCGCTGTCCAAAGACGTCTCTATGGTCATGTGGCCGGCATGACTCAATGCCAAAGGCGCACAGAACGCTGTTCCCTTCCCACCAAAGGTGGTCCCTATTTTTCTACTTGCATTTTCTACGTGCTTTCGAACTGCTAGGTTGGCAGAAGGTGGGACAAGTAAACGGGAGCTCACCCCGTTATGTGGCACTAGGGATTCGAACCACTGAACTGCCGACCTTTCGATCGACAAACTCAGCATCTTAGCCACTGAACCACCACATCCCTTTTGGTATACTTATATACCATGCTAAATATACATGCTACTTAGCTTCCTGGCACATATGTTGAAAACTACAGTTTCATTTTGTGTCCAGCCTCCAGCTGATATGCTTTTATTGATAGATGCTTATCACCTGTTCCATGTGGGTTGCTTGGTAGCTCAGGAATGCCCTGGCACTCATCCCAGGGAAAAGATGCAAATCATGCCAAACACTAAATCGCCCCTTTGGGTGTTTGTTTGTTTGTTTGTTTGTTATTTATTAGTTAGATTTATATGCCGCCCTTCTCCGGAGACTCAGGGCGGCTTACAATACGTTAAGCTATAGCCTTCATACTTTTTATATACCTGCTTAGTAGGGCTTTTGGCCCACCTCCAAGCAGTGTTCTTTTTAATACAAAGTCAGTTTATTGCCCCCACAATCCGGGTCCTCATTTTACCTACCTCGGAAGGTTGGAAGGCTGAGTCAACCTTGAGCCTGGTGAGATTCGAACTTGCAATAATTGCAGGCAGCTGGCAACTAAGTGCTACTTTAACAGCACTTAGTCCACTGCGCCACCAGGCTCTTTGTTGGAAAATTCAGTTTATAAATTAAGATACTAAGGTTCAGGCCCGTTGCCGGAGACTTGTTCGTACTGAAGGTGTGAATGTACTATTGCATAGGTATCAAACTCGTGATGTCACATTGTCGTCACATGACATATGACTTTTTTCCCCTTCATTAACTCAGGGGTGGGAGTGACGCATCTGGGCTGTGGGCAGCTAGTTTGACACCTCTGTGCTAGTGCTTTGCTTAACATTTTCATATGTGGTATACATATGTACAAATACGGTTCATGATGATCAGTTTTGCCAGTGGTAGTAAAGGTGGTGGTGGGTTGTTTGTCTGGGTTTTTTTGGAAAGTTAAATGTGCCTTATTTTTTTGCAATTTACTAGAAGCACATTCCACAAACCGCAGGTTGTGCAGGAGAAATGGGATGTGGGTAATGTTAGGCACTTTAACAAAATATAGTAAATGCATGTGATCAATTTGGCTGGGGGGAAGATTTCAAAATATTGCCCCCCCCCAACAAGTTATCAAAACTGAGTGGCAAAAATCTAGACCACCACTAGATGGCATCAAATAGCTAGAGTTTTCTGTATGCTTTTGCTTCTCTCTTGCAGGGTTTTGTAGCCCATATTTAAGAGCTCTAAAAAAAAGGGACCAAAGGATGAAGATTTCTCCAAATTTCTTAAAGGATAAGGAGATATATTTGCCTGCAAATAGTGCTGGCTTGAACAGTGACATCAGAAACACTTTGCTTCAAATTGTTATTCAGCACAACCGGAATTTGAAAGGGGATTGTGTGCATCGATCAGGGGTTAAATCCAGCAAGTTCTAGATTTAACAGGTTCTGGAGAACCGGTAGCAGAAATTTTGAGTAGTGCAGAGAACCAGCAAATACTACCTCTGGCTGGCCCCAGAGTGGGGTGGGAATGGAGTTTTTGTAGTATCCTTCCCCTGCCACGCCCACTTTCACCAAGCCACACCACACCCACCAAGCCACGCCCACAGAATCAGTAGTAAAAAAATTTGGATTTCACCACTAGCATCAATCCACACCCTGAATCCTGGGCTGGGCCTCACAGTGTCCTAGATGATTATAGGGGGTCGTCAGAAAAAAGGAAAAATAGGGACAATCTGGATCGAAAAGTGGGAGAATATTTGGAAATACCTTTTTCTGGCCCTCAGAGAAATAAATAGAAGATCTCAAGACATATTTTTCCATTTAAGAACAAACTGCTGCTCACAGAATACTAGTGATGCCGTCATCTTTTCAACGCAAAGACTTGGAGCCATAGAAGAAATTAAAATATTGAATCCTACTTTCCTGCTTCTTTGAGAATATTGATTTTCAAGTCACAGAAATCATAAATGAAGCCAATAATCTGGATCTCAAGAGTTGTTTTCCATCACCAAAAAGCTTTCCCTTTTAAAAATTGCAACTAAGCAAAATTACACCCATGGCCACAATATAATCAATTACCCAGCCTTGGGCTCTCATATTTACCGTAATTATCAACAAAGTGACATTTTTAGAACCTTTCTTTTAGAGCCTGTTAAATTTTATATTAGGATTGGTCTTTTTGTCCCATTGAGCTGATTGCAAAGAACACTCAATCCATGACAACAATATAATAAAAGTCAAACAATACAGGGTAAAGTGATAAAATAAAATCCCGTAAAAGCTTAAGGAAAGTGTAGCAAACAGTACAAAGGATTTCCTCCAAGTTCATAAGAGTAATCTTTTTGACAGCTTATGGGATTCATTTTTAAAATGCTATCCAGTCAGGACTATGTGATTTGCCTTAAAAGCAGCTGTCTGCAAATCCCTTTCCACTGTGCAAGACTATAAAACAAAAGGAGTTTTCTACCATGGAATAACCATAGAATAATTTATATCTCCATCATCATTTTTTTATGTTTTGCTGTTTCTTTTTTCCTTTCCTTTCCTTTCCTTTCCTTTCCTTTCCTTTCCTTTCCTTTCCTTTCCTTTCCTTTCCTTTCATTTCTTTCCTTCCTTCCTTTCTTCTTTCTTTCTTTTTCTCTCTTCTTTCTTTCTTTTTCTTTCTTCTTCCTTCCTCTTTCTTTTTCTCTCTTTCTTTCCTTTCTCTCTCTCTCTTCTCTCTCTCTCTCTCTCTCGTCCTTTCTTGTCTTCTCTTTCCCTTCCTTCCTTCCTTCCTTCCTTCCTTCCTTCCTTCCTTCCTTCCTTCCTTCCTTCCTTCCTTCCATTATTAAAAAGTAATTTAAAAATTAATAAGTTTGAGAAACACTGTTCTCGCTTCTAGGACCCTCCCCCCCGAATAAAAAAGGTTCAGCATTATAGATATTCACATAATGCATGTCAAACAGACAGTTACAGTTATGGCTTACTTTTCTGTTTCAGAATTTACTGTTAAATTCTAATCTCATTGTAACTAGCCTGCATCAAGGTAGAACAGATGTACCCCCTTATTTAATGCAATAAGCCCTGGGAACCGGCAATTGTCTTTGGATCATTAAGAGATCAGAATTATAACCCCAGATACAGCAGCATATAGCCCAGCCACATAATTTTTGCTTGATTCTTGGTTATGATAATGTACATGGTTTACAGCCTCAGCTTCTGTGCTTGCCACCTACTGGTACATATAGGCATTATCTTCCTTTTTGATCGCATAGTTTTGCCTTGCTGTTCCCTACTGTTTGAATGCGGTCTCTGCCTTCGACTCTTGAATCAGCCCAAAATAAGGGTGGCCATTTCTGCTATGGATGCCTGTCCTGCCATCGTTATCTGTTAATGCAATTACCCGACTTCATCCTTTCCCTGTTTTGACACATCTTCAGATTATCTTCGGACAGCCTCAGAATAATGGGAGAAATCCTACTTTCATACTGGTGGAGTTGACGGCAACTTAAGTCTGTCTCACTTGGAAATTTGGAACAAGATGAATGGCCTAGGGAGGGACAGGGCAGGGAAAAATAATTGCCAATATTATTAGTATCACATAGTATTGTGATTAAGTAGAAGTTGGAAAAGGCTCATTTTGGTGATGTTTAGTTGCTAAATTGTGTCTGGCTGTTTGCAACCCAATGGACTACAGCATACCAGTCCCCCATTCTCCATTATCTCCAAGAGTTTGCCCAAACTCATATTAATTGCATTGATGACAATATCTCATCTTCTACTGTCCCCTTCTCCTTTTGCCTTCAATCTTTCCCAACATTAGGGACTTTTTTTCCTCCAAGGAGTCCTCTCTTCTCATTAGGTGGCCAATGTATTTGATCTTTAACATCAAAGGAGCAGTCAGGGTTGATTTGGCAATTCAAATCTCACCAGGCTCAAGGTTGACTCAGCCTTCCATCCTTCTGAGGTGGGTAAAATGAGGACCCAAATTGTTGGGGGGCAATATGCTGACTCTGCAAACCGCTTACAGAAGGCTGTAAAGCATTGTGAAGCGGTATATAAGTCTAAGTGCTATTGCTATTTCCTTTAGGATTAATTGATTTGATTTCAAAGGGACTCTCGAGAGTCTTCTCCAACACCATAATTTGAAAGCATCAATCGTTTGTCACTCAGCCTTCTTTATAGTCCAACTCACACAGCCATACCTTACTACTGGGAACACCATAACTTCAGTGGTGGGTTTCGGATTATTTTACTACTGGTTCACCCTGCACAAGCACGCTCGCTTCGTGTGCACCTGGCTTGCTCACATGCCTTTTTTCTGCACATGTGCCCGGCCTCAAAAACGTGGCTAAATAGGATGGCTGGGGTGGGTTGGTGGGTGGGTGATTTCCGCTACCAGTTCAGACAAATCGGTCCGAATCAGCTGAATGCCACCTCTGCATAGCTTCAACAATACAGACCTTTGTCAGAAAGGTGATGTCTCTGCTTTTTAACAGGCTGCCTGGCAATGGTGAAATGTAAAATTTGTTACTACTAGTTCTGTGGGCAGGGCTTGGTGTGTGTGGGGTAATGTGATTGGATGGGCATGGCCAACTTTTTTTTTTTTTTTACTTTTAAAAGCATTTCTTCTATAACCTCTTTGGCCGAAGAGATTGCAGGAAAAAAGTGCTTTGAAAAGGCTCTGACGATCCCAGCTGAACCGCATGATCATCAGAGGCTTTTTAAAAACTTTTAAAAGCATTTTTTTTGGCTGAAGAAAAAATGCTTTTAAAAGTAAAAAAAAAAATGCCTCTCATGATTGCGTAGCTCAGCTGGGCATGGGGAGGGGGGGGGGGCAGGGGTTTTTGCTACCAGTTCTCCGAACAACCCGCTGCCATTGCTACTTGATCAAGTGATCTGGTCCGAACCCAGAGCATTTCACTCCTGCTGCCTGAGTTTGCCACAGCTTTCCTTCCAAGTCCTTTTATGCCCCAAACTCTACTCTCTTCATCTGTATGAGTTCAAATGGAAAGGAACTGAGTTTGAATCTCATTTTAGCCATTCAAACTCCTGGCTATGTTTAAATGAACTCCTTACAAGCCAACAACAATTTAGCCATGTGTATCCCCTTAATCCAGTCAATGTAGCTAATTAAGAGTTTAATGTGCTTTAGATCAATCCCAGGAAACTTAGGCCCATTGATTCAACCACGGTCCAGTTCACCATTAATAAGTTGCATCTACATAAGCATAGTCATTATATGGAAAAAAAATAAGTTACAGACATTCAACCTAGTGTGCTTCAGGGTTTTTGTTTTTTTTGTATATTGTAAAAAGAATGAAGTTTATTTATAGACTGTTTGCAGAGCTGACAAACACAGCCAGAATTATTAGGTAAGTGTGGAAAAAACACACACTCATACACATGCATACATACTGGAAAATGGGGTAATCAACATTCATGAATACTTTAGGTCACTTATCTGCTAAAGTATAAACTGTTTCCCACCCCTTTTTCAATATTTATATCAGGAAGGTCTCCACAACTGGCAGGAACCTACTGTAGCTTGTCCGTTCTTCAAAGCCAACTTCCTTCTCCTTTCCACGAGGAGGATTTCAAAATGAAGTCATTGAGTTGTCCTGCTCTCGTTCCACCCCACCCCCCATGTAAATGATCTCTCCCAACCTCACCTACCTGTGCCCGTATTGCACCTGCCTGACTCAACTTGCCCTAAAAGGTTTGCAGTCTCTTGTAGGGAGGGATTACATATTGTCAACTGAATCCCTTTACAGGTTTTCAATAACACTCTTCTCATTTTCCCACCTCTCTTTCTGATTCTTCAGCACCTCCCAAGAATGGATAGTCAAGAATATTTTTTTTCCAAGTAAGGCATTTATCTGGAGGAATCTGCCCCCTTCCCAAACGCCTTTGGCATTTAGTCATGCCGGCCACATGACCACGGAGATGTCTTCAGACAACGCTGGCTCTTTGGCTTTGAAATGGAGATGAGCACCGCCCCCTAGAGTCAGGAATAACTAGCACATATGCGTAAGGGAAACCTTAACCTTTACCTTTAGTAAGGGGTTGACTCTGCTTCATCCTTCTCCAAAGCCAAGACTGTAACCAAGATAGCATTTTGATAATCCCTACAATAAACCTGCCATAGCAAAGGAAGAGATAGAGCACTTTTTCATTTATATTAATTCGTTAAGTATATATATTTAACCCTTTTGCAATCCCACCATCCTACTATTGGGATTTCACTAGGTTTTCTTTCACAAACACTGTGATCCTCACAATAATCTTGTGAAGTGTGGAATAAGTGGAAAAGGTGCATTTCTTAGGTTGTTTCCACTCAATTGTTGTTATTAGTTGCGAAGTCATGTCCGACCCATCGTAATCCCATGGACAATGTTCCTCCAGGCCTTCCTGTCCTCTACCATCCCCTGGAGTCCATTTAAGATCATGCTGACTGCTTCAGTGACTCCATCCAGCCACTTCGTTCTCTGTCGTCCCTTTCTTCTTTTGCCTTCAATCATTCCTAGCATTAGACTCTTCTCCAGTGAGTCCTCATTTTTCATTAGGTGGCCTAAGTATTTCAGTTTCCTCTTCAGGATCTGGCCTTCTACAGAGCAGTCAGGGTTGATCTCCTCTAGGACTGACCAGTTTGATCGTCTTGCAGTCCAAGGGACTTGCAGGAGTCTTCTCCAGCACCAGAGTTCAAAGGCCTCAATTCTTTGGCACTCAGCCTTCCTTATGGTCCAATTTTCACAGCCATACATTGCAACTGGGAAAACCATAGCCTTGACTATACACACTTTTGTTGGCAGGGTGATGTCTCTGCTTTTTAATATGCTGTCTAATTTTGCCATAGTTTTCCTTCCCAGGAGCAAGCATCTTTTAATTTCTTGGCTGCAGTCCCCATCTGTGGTGATCTTGGAGCCCAGGAAAATTAAATCTGTCACTACTTCCATTTCTTCCTTATCTATTTGCCAGGAATTGAGTGGGCCGGATGCCAGGATCTTAGTTTTCTTAATGTTGAGTTTCAAGCCAACTTTTGCACTCTCCTCCTTCACCCGCATCAAGAGGCTCTTTAGTTCCTCTTTGCTTTCTGCCATTTGAGTGGTATCATCTTCATAATACATTGACTCAAATTAATGAGCTATCAAGAGGTTGCATTCATACCGCATACTAAAGCTGCCTAGGGTCAAACTTGCTTAGATCTTCATATGGTATTGCATTCATTCAATTAATGAAACTAAGCAGACAGGGTAACTACAGCTTTAGTAACACTTTTAGGAATATCAACCATAAGATTCCATTCTTCTTTAAGTTATCCTGGCATTTTCTCTTTCCCACTTTCACTCCAAGCCTCTACAGTTATCTGTTTGGGGGATTATAAGAATGTTTTAAAGTTAAAGGAGGGTGTGATATTTTCCACATTTAAAATCATCTACCAATGATTATTGTAAGCAGTAATCTCATCTTGGGCAGAGCTCTAATGGGAGAGCAGGACCCAGCTCTCCCATTATAGGTAAGCTGGGTCCTTTCACTGATGGTGCTGGACCTTAAATTATAGATCTTCTAGTTCAGAGGTGTCAAACTCAGTTACATTGAAGGCCGCATCAGGGTTGTGTTTGACCTTGTTGGGGGGTGTTGGCATGGCCAGGGTAGGCGGGACCAACTTGATGTCACTCATGTTGGGGGCACCTGTGGTGGCCCGAATACTCTGCCAGTGAAAATGGAGCTCAGGAGCGCCGTGTACAGCCCTCCTGAGCTCCGTTTCACTGGCAGAGCAGTGATGGATGAACCGGTAGTGGTGGTGGTAGGAGGCTCTGCCCACCCACCCGGATGTCATCACAAGACACTCTGCACATGTGCAGAAGGTTCTGCGCATGTGCACAAGTGCTCCGCGTGCATGCTCCCAGTTCCAAACCAGTAGAGAAGGAAAGAGGAACCCACTACTGTGGCAGAGGGTTGCAGGAGGTTGTCACAGTCAAAAAAGGGCCTGGTGGCTCAGCAGACTAAAGCATTGTGATTAACTCCAGCTGTCTGCAATTACTGTAAGTTCAAACATCACCAGGCGCAAGGTTGACTCAGCCTTCCATCCTTTCTAAGGTAGGTAAATTGAGGACCCAGTTTGTGGGGGCAGTAAGCTGACTTTGTATAAATATACAAAAGTATGAAGGCTATTGCTTAATGCATTATAAGCCGCCCTGAGTCTCCGGAGAAGAGCGGCATATAAATCAAATTTTTAAAAAATGGAGCTCACAAGGGCTATGCGTGGCCCTCCCATTTACAGGGCAGCCCTGCAGGCCAGATCTAAGCACCCCGTGGGCCTTGTGTTTGATACTGCTAATAGAGCTGAATGAAGGATGCGTTTTAACACTGACTTGTGGTTTTATTTGTTGATCAGATTCAAGTCAGACCACAGATAATTGTCCTTCATTATAAATGCCGGAGTAATCCACTTGGCCATTGCTCAACAGAGACAAAGCCTAAAGAAATCTTGCATCACTTTACATTTTTCTTAGAAGCCCTTGTGAGACATATATGCAATATGTGTGCCTACCTCTCCCTCTCCCTCTCCCTCTCTCCCTCTCCCCCTCTCTCTCTGTCTCTCTTTGGTATCTTTCTGATCTCCTAATCTAAATCGCTCATTTCATCCCTTTCCCTCAAGAACTGCCACTTACCCACCAGAGATTTACTCTTCTTTGTCCTTTCAAACCACAAGATGCCTGGCATTTTGCAGAGGTCTCCCTCCTGGCTTCCCTTCCCTTCCTTTCCCTGAACTACAAACCAAGGAATCTCTTATCGTGGTTAGTCTTTGTGGAATGCTGGATCCACAACCTTGACTCTGTGTGGAGGAAGCAAGGAATGTGGGTGAGATCACACCCCTAGGCGGAAGGGTGCAGTGTTTGCAAATGATGCAACAACAAAAACAACAACAATGGGTTTTCTGATTGGCAGGCAGGCCTTCATGCACAGAAGGCTTCACAGATAAAGCTGGTGAGGGCTTAAAAGTGTGGAACAGCCAATGTGGTTTAACCAAGTAGTCACAGGGAGAATCCAAGTGAGATATGGGCAAGTGGTGAAATTGGTTTAAGCTTGCAAATATAAGCAGGAGGCACACAGGAGAACATGCATGACTCAAACTTCATTAAGCAGTTCATTCGGCAACCCTGGTACCGTTTATCAGTGCTAGGATGAAACAGAAAGGAGACAGGAGTACACTTATCATCTCAAGGACTTTGAGAAGGTGCTAGCTAGGCCCTCATAGGACCTTTATATGATTTGAAGGGATGAGGTTGCCCCCTGGGGACCAATCTGGGTAGGACAATAGACCCTGGGCATGGATTTCTTTAAATTTCTCTTCAAAACTGTAGATTCATTTTTTCCCCTTGGAAGGTTTAAACCCCAAACACTAAATGCTGAGATATTTGGGGGTGGGTGGGTGGGTGGGATATGTATGACATATATGCTAGCTAGATTCCTTCCTTCCTTCCTTCCTTCCTTCCTTCCTTCCTTCCTTCCTTCCTTCCTTCCTTCCCAACAGATGTGCACACTCGATATAAGCACAGACCTGGTGTATGTCAATTTGTGGGTTGCTAGGATGAAAAAAGAAAAGTGGTTGATTGGTTTGTGCTTCTCTGCACTCAGACAACTGGGTTCATTGGGTAAACTATGGTTAGAGAAATTGTTAGTAGGCTATATAGGAATACAAAGCACCCAAGCTGAATTCTGGTGCAGAATTCTTAGTTCTTACCAACCATCATCCACCACTCATGGGATGAGAACTTGCCTTTCTTCAGTATTAAATTAGAATAGAATAGAATGGAATGGAATGGAATAGAATAGAATAGAATAGAATAGAATAGAATAGAATAGAATAGAATAGAATAGAATAGAATAGAATAGAATAGAATAGAATAACGGAGTTATTCAGGTCCCTTGGAGGTCTTCTAGTCCAACCCCCTGCTTAGGCAGGAAACCCTACACTACTTATCCAACATCTTCTTTAAAATCATTTCTTTCCAACCCAAACTCTCTCCCGAACTTGGAGTTCTCCAAAACGTTGGGCTGAAACTCCCACTCCTCCAGTCGGCAGGGCTGAGGATGATGGAACTGCACCCCAGATCCAGGCAACGAGTCAGCCAGGGCAGAGATCGCTGATTCCCTCCCACCCCACCCTACTACTGCCTCGAAGTCCGGCCACATCCAGCCTTCGGGTCGCTTCTTGGATGAGTCCGAAGTTACCCGGGAGGGGGAGATGAACGTCTTGAGTGCTGCAGGAGAGTCGCTGGGGAAGAAGTGAGCGACTTGGGTAGCCACTAGCCAGGCAAGCAAAGGACGGCGGCGGCGGCGGCGGCGGCAGCAAAGCGACGCGGGACGATTGGTTGGCTCGGTGCCCCTTTGGCTCGCCAACTGAAGGGCGCCCCCGTCCCACGCAGGGAGGCGAGGTGAGAGGCGTGCCCCACGGGCGCCTGTGACGCGCAGCCTGGCAGGATTATAAAACACCTGCGGCGAGGACCTGGGACCTCAGAAGCGTCTCTGGGCTGCTTTGGGGAGGGCAAAGGGGGAAGCAAAGTGTCCGCCTCTTTAAAGGATTAAGCTAAGCCACCATGGTAAACTGTCTGTCCTGTTGCTTTTCCTTTGCAGTCGCCCTTTGCGTCCTGCTGCCAGAAGGTGAGAGAACCTCAGGATTTTTTTTTTTAAAAGCATAACTATTTTGGGGCTCTACTTTGTGCCTGGTTTAAATCCTATTTTTTCCTTTTTTAAAAAAATGCATTTTGCTTGGGAAGGAGCCTTAGCGTTGGAAACCCCCTTCCACTCTTTAATTCTTGCCAGCCAGATGCCAACCACCCATCTCCATCCTCCGGTGATCCCTGCAACGAGGCCAGATTTTGCCTTCAGCTTCTAGGCGACTCCAGGTTGGAGGAAGGAGCTCTAGTGAAATTTGGCTTTGCAGCAGTGGTGAAATCCAAATTTTGTTTACTACCGGTTCTGTGGGTGTGGCTTGGTGGGCACGGCAGCAAAATCTTCATTCCCACCCCACTCCAGGGGAAGGATACTGCAAAATCCCCATTCCCTCCCCACTCCTGGGGGAAGGATATTGCAATATCTCCGTTCCCACCCCATTCTGGGGCCAGCCAGAAGTGGTATTTGCAGATTCTTCCAACTGCTCAAAATTTCTGCTACCGGTTCTCCAGAACCTGCTGGATTTCACCCCTGCTTTGCAGGGATGCAGGGTCCTCTAATATTACTCCTAGCACAAAATCCCAAAGGATAAAACCTTCTCTCTCTCTCCCTCTCCCTCTCCCACTCCCTCTCTTGGTTTGCTATTGAGTTGGCTTTTGTTTGCAGCATTCTCAAAAGAAGAATAATTTGTTTTTTAAAAAAGGGCTCAGTCCTGTTCGTTGCTTGCCCACGCTTTGAGAGGATTGTGGCTGAATTTAGAAAAGGAAAGAAGCCAAACCCATCACCCTGACCGCCTTCTAGCCATGCTCTGTCAGTTCGTGGGGGGTGTTGATCTTACTTGCTAATGAATCCGCTGATAAATGCGAGGCATTGCAAACACGGGCCAAAGTGTAACAGCTAGGAGAGATTTCCAGTATCACTTTCGGCATCTGGTTTCTTGGCTGAGCAATGCTGAAAGAGCCTTGGGGGTCTGTAAACAGGCTCAAGGCTTGGGTGAATAAAAGAACACAACTTTTATGATCTTGCAATCTCAGGCATTAACTAAAGCTGCAGCTGCTATAAAACGGTTAAGCTGGAAGCCTAGGGGGCAGGCTAAGCACTCTGTTTACATACCAAGATCCGTGCGTTTCTGGCTCTTCCCAGCCAGAACTGTGACTGATTTGCCTTCTCTGTTTTTTTCTTCGACTCTGGATGTATGAACAGGCCAGGAGGCAGCAGAATCTCATCTCTTGGAAAACAACAGTCGGCACCAGAGGACCAAGAGATGTTCTTGCACCAGCTGGATGGACAAGGAGTGCATCTATTTCTGCCATCTTGGTATCATCTGGATCAACACACCAAGGTAAGGGAAGCTCTTAGGGTTTTTGAAACAGTTTGGAGGGTCCCTGGGCTCGATATAGCAAAAGTCTGCCTTTTCATGCAGAAAATTTGAGTTCTAATCTCCGGCATATCTAGGTTGGTTGTAGGAAACACACTTATCTGAGCCGTGGTGGCACATTGCTTAGAAATGCAGTATTGCAGGCTAATTCTGCCGATGGTCAGCAATTTGATTCTCACCAGTTTAAGATTAACTCAGCCTTCCATCCTTCTGTCGTGAGCAAAATGAGGACCCAGATTGTTGGGGGCAATAGGCTGACTCTGTCAACTGCTTGGAGAGGGCTGTAAAGCACTATGAAGTGGTATATTAATCTAAGTGCTATTGCTATTCTCTGAAACCTTATAGTGGCTCACACTGCCAGTCAGTGTCCCCAGTACTGGACTAAAAGGATGAAATTTCTGTCTGATTTCATGGTAACTTTATGCTACAAAATCCATGAGAATGACTAGACTAGCTACAAAGAAGTTCGCTTGTAAACTGGGACAGGATCCCAGCGGACAGGCTGGGGGAAAAATACCCATAGTCACTGCTGGTTTTTTTTCTTCCAAATAACACTCTGAAGCACCCTTCAACTTCTTACCCTATCTTGGTTTTGGGTGATAGCGAAGATATAAATGTTTCAAAGGGCTGATTGATATTTGTTAGGCAGTTAAGGCTGAATAGCCTCAGATACATACAATTATCAAGAAGGTGTTGGCCAGTTGCACTATAGGGCAAGACCCCAACAAGCTCTCAAACAGCCTCTCCTGAACAGCTTAGGATCCAAGCCAAACAGACTACCCTTGTGATGTAGGTGTGGTTCTAATTATGCCTGCTAATCCGTGGCATTGTGTAACAATCCAGTGAGGATGTTGGATGTCACTCTCTCCAGTTTTATTTTATTTTATTCTTTTAAGAAAGGGAAAAGCTGGGAGATGAGATTGACAAGCACCGCGGGGTTAACTAAAGGCAGTTCTCCAAAGTTGCAAAGTTTATGAGAGTTTCTTTGGTTTCTTTTTAAACAAATGAGCTTCTTAAAGTATAGATTGGTCAATATGAAAAGGTAGCACCGGGCAGCAGTGAATGCAGGTAGTCCTCAGTTTACAACCCTAATTGAGCCTGGATTTACAGTTGTAAATTGTTGCAGTCATTAAGCAAGTGAGTGCTGGGATGCTGTGACAAAGACTGGTTGTAAGTCATTTTTTCCCCAGTTCCATTGTAACTTCCAATGGTTGTAAGTTAAGGACTACTGGTGTAAGAAGAATCCAATTGGATCAGACCCAAAGGCCAAGCATTTTGTTTCCATCCTGATCAGCTAGAGGTGGATGGGAGCCCATCAAAAAGACATAAGGGGACTTGCTGTTTCAAAGTTATGTTTTCATCCATACCACCTCTGGTTTTGGAAATAACCCTCCATCCAGATATCCCCATGCATAATATAGGATAGCTTTATCCTCCAGAAATTTGCCTGGAGAACTTTAAGCCATGTGAATTCATGGACATCAGAGGAGGAGAGAAAGCAATTTTTTGTTCACTTCATCCACCCCAAGATTGTTTATTAGACTGATCACAACTACTAGTAGTTATCACAACTACTTCAGAAAATGCCAGTGATTGAAACTGTGCCCTTATGCATGAAAAACAAAAACTCAGCCATTGTTCCATAGCCCTGCCCTTTAGTTATGCTTGGGTCTCATTAAAATTAATTGTGCTCAAAGTAATTGTTTTTTTTTTATATGAATTCCAGAGTTACCCAATGCAAATAACTTAATTTTGATTAGCGATGCTGTGTCCTTCTGTTCCTGTTAACCCCAGGTAGCATGGCCATTGATCAGGGATGATGGGAGCTATAGTCCAACTGCCTTTTGAGAGTCACCCATTCCTGGTTTGAGTCCAAGCATTCAGTGCAAGGGAAATTGCATTGGGTTTTCTGCCCTAATGTGAGATAAGGGCTTATCTGCCAAGCCGTAAACCACAATTTGCAAATCTCTTCAGCAGGGCCAATTGAATGGTTAACATATCTGGAGCAAGGAGATTGCTCTCCCTCCTAATGACTGCAGAGACATCTAGCTATTGTTCAATTTCCTTGACTACTGACCAACCCATATCATGAATGCCTTTCCAATCAACCATTAACTTGATTGTTGTTTTCTTCTTTCACCATCAGCCACTTGGTACCCTATGGGCTAGGAAGTCTTCCAGCACGACATAGGAGGTCCCTCCGCAGATGCGCGTGCTCACATTTCAAGGATACCTCCTGTGCAACTTTCTGTCATGGCAATCCTCAGTAAGTAAGATAAGAAGCAAGAATATATCCCTAATCCTAACCCTGATGCACCAAAGACAAATTCCTTGTGTGTCCAATCACACAAGAATTCTATCTATCTATCTATCCATCCATCCATCCATCCATCTATCATCTATCTATCTATCTATCTATCTATCTATCTATCTATTATCTATCTATCTATCTATCTATCTATCTATCTATCTATCTATCTCTATCTATCTATCTATCTATCTATCTATCTATCTATCTATCTATCTATCTATCTATCTGATATATACAAGAAAGTGCTAATAGTTCTTGGGAGATTGATAGAGGGAGCTCTATATGGGATAGAAATTTTCTTGAATCAGCCTATGATTAAATTTTCCCACTTCAGCAAGTATCTCAATATATTCAACCATTATGCCAAACATCCCAAAGTACTTAGAGACCTCAAACCAAGTTGAACGTAGCTCAATCGGCTCGTTTAGGAAAGGCGTAGTCATCGTCCAGTCCAGAGTTCAAAGTACACAAATTCTACACTGGGAATCAAAGTTCATAGGAGAAACCAATAAGGCAATGTTACCTCCAAGCAAAGTAAATCCAAATCCAGGATGGATATACACCAAGAGGCTGGCATCAAAGCTATTCCAGCCTTGGCGTATGCTCAAGAGGCTTAAATATGGAGACCTTCTGTCCATCAACCAGGTATAGTTGGAGCTGCTGGACACTACTAGCAGGCTTCTTAGAGTAGTGACTTATTCTTGAGCAGACCCAGCTTTTGTGGGGTTCCTCCAAGCAAGTTAGCACCCTTCCATTTGGGTTTCTGTATTATAATTGGTGGACATTATATGTGGACATGTCTCTAAGAGCCGAAGTAGTGCAGTGGTTAGAGTGCAGTACTGCAGGTTACTTCAGCTGACTGCTAGCTGCAGTTCAGCAGTTCAAATCTCACCAGGCTCAAGGTTGACTCAGCCTTCCATCCTTCTGAGGTGGGTAAAATGAGGACCTAGATTGTTGGGGGCAATAGGCCGACTCTGTAAACCACTTAGAGCGGGCTGTAAAAGCACTAGGAAGTGGTATATAAGTCTAAGTGCTATTACTATTTCATGGTCAGAATCTATAGGAATGGTCTCTGTTTCTGCCATGTCTCCATTGTATGGAGAAGAATGGGATGGAATCCATGTTGCTGAGCATCTCCTGATTTCCTTCTGAGAAGAAGATCATCTTAATAAGCCGATAAAAGTTCACTATGGCTGGGTTCGTACAGTATTCTCAGCCGAACCGAAATAAAGCCCATTTTAACTTTGTTCACACACAACTGTGCCACTCACAAAGCTGCCCCATGGAAGTCATCATAGATACTTGGTAGAAACCACAAAAGCATCCCTTTTATTAGTATTAGGTCTCTTGCCTCCTGATGCACTCTCTATGATGTCTGTGGATTAAATGGAAATCTCCTTTTTAAAAAATACACAATAGAGTAGAACAGTTCGAACCTAAGAGGACTATTCATCATCTCTTCTTTAGGTCTCTTGACACATATTTTCTTCAGTCAATTTCTCTGAGAACGATGGCTGTGGTAGTCCAAAACAGTGAAGAGCATGCAGTTGTCTATTCCTACATTAAATTGTTGAACATGCATACTTTTCTTGAGAAATCCAAATTTCTAGTGTCACCTTGTTCTTTTGTAACCCAAACTAGGGTTGTGTTATGAAGAAAACACTTTTATTGAAATATATAGTAGATAACAATATAGTAACTGGAATGGCGGTGTAGTAAAAAAAAAAAGTCCTTTTATCTTTTTACCGTTATGATCATTAAACTGGGTACTTAGAAAATGTTGCATAAATAAATCCAAGCTATAAACTTTTCTAAGAATTGGATCCTGCCTTTGTTAAACACAGAGGGAGGGAGGGAGGGAGGGAGGGAGGAAGGGAGGGAGAAGAGGAGAGAAAGCTTGCCGAATAAAACCAAAGCTTAAAAAAAAAAAGCAACTTACATGTTTAAGAAATATTAATACCTTCTCTCTTTTTCTTTATTTTGCCATTCTCAATACTCTCTATTATGGGACTCACCTTGGCTTTTTCTTTCTCCCCCCCCCACCCAGAAATTCCCCGAAAATGCAGCTGCCTAAGAACACAGGACTGTTGGCAAAGCTTCATCAGATCAGAAATCCCAAGCTTGACAAATTGAACTTTGGAAAGTTCTCAGGTAAAAAAAATCTACCTGGGAGTCTTTTAATATTCGTATTGTGTAACGGTTTTAATAGCCAGTCTCATTGGGCAGACGTGAAGATTGGCAAAATGCTTTGGACCAGGGTTTTCATAGTCACTGCTCATCCTCCTCTTGAAATTCTGGGCAGAGAATTTCTCTGTCTAATTCTCTGTCAGAAATCCGTCTCTCTCCAATCTAGAATATCTGTTTTAATAATAGAATAGAATAATAGAGTTGGAAGGGACATCGGACGTCTTCTGCTCAAGCAGGAGGGCTGTACCCTTGATGGCAAACTTACGGCATGTCTGCCAGAGGTGGCACACAGTGCCTTCTCTGTGGGCACGTGTGCCATTGCCAGTTGCTCTTCTCATTTCTGGCACACGCATGTGCGCCAGCCAGTTGGTCTTCGAGGGTACTGGAGCACCGGAGAACAGCCTGAAAACCTCCTGAAAAATGCCCCCCAAACAGACTGTTTTTCAGGGTGTTTTTAGGCAATTTTTCAGGCCAAAAACAGCTAAAAAAAAAGCCTGAAAACAGCCTGAAAATGGCCTGAAAAACAGCCAGAAAACAGCCCAAAACAGCCTGAAAATGGCCCAAAGAACAGCCAGAAAACAGCCCAAAACACAAAATGGCCTGAAAAATGGCCAGAAAACAACCCAAAAACAGCCTGAAAATGGCCTGAAAAACAGCCAGAAAACAGCCCCAAAACAGCCTGAAAATGGCCCAAAGAACAGCCAGAAAACAGCCCAAAACACAGCCTGAAAATGGCCTGAAAAACAGGCAAAAATGCCCAAAAAATAGGCATGTGTGCACCGGTCAGCTGGTCTTCGGGTTTCCAGCACCCCAGCACGCACACATGCACACACATGCATGCGTGTTCCGGTTTGGGCACTCGATGCCGAAAAGGTTCACCATCACTGATCTATAAAATGGTTGTCCAATCTTTGGGAAAGCACATCCCCTTTGCTAATAAACTCATTTCCCCATTGATTTAATGAGGTCTTCCCAATACAGACATCTCTCCTAAAAGAGTAGGGAAATGACAACATACTGCAACATGCCTCAGTGTGTGATGGGAACTCAGCCACTGTTGGTATATTTTTCCAAATCAGGTCATTGCTTAAGCCATAATATGATTTTTCTGGGGGGTTCAGCATATACTGGGTATCACAGTTATATTTGCTTGCATGCAATGGTGGGATGCTGCCAGTTTAATAACCGGTTCAGTGATCATGTGCTTTGCGTGTGTGTGCACGCACTTTTACAAATACTAACTTTCTGTGATACCACTTGGGAGTAACACAACTGAGGTGTGGCAATCTGTTCTGCCATGCCAATCAGCTGAGAAGTAAGTAAAGCACAGGGGCAAGTGAGTAGGCCAATCTGATTGTTGGAGTGAACTGGTTCACTCCCAGCTGATCATCAAAGCTACCAGTTCGCCCGAACCGGTCTGAACCGGTAAAATCCCACCTCTACTTGCATGGCTTTAGGATGTCGTGTGTTGTTTCCCTTGGACTGCTGAGCTTCCCAAAGTGAAATATAATCTTCAGTGAATATTCCTGGGGCATAGCTATAATGCTGACTATTTATTTGATTGTATAATTCATAGGTTCTTATGCTTTCCGGAATTGAATTTACCAGAAGGCTCTCTCCAAGATCTCAAGGTCTTCCATGGGAAAAGAGTTTCCTGAAGATAAAGGGATCAGCAGGAAACTTAAGGATGCTCCTTGTCTTAGTCAATGGAGTCCTCCATTTCGAAAGATGCTCCTCTATTAAGGAGTCAAAGGAGAGGACACGTAACATTGATGGAGAAGAAGGAAAAGTCTACCAAAAGCTGGGACTGGGATGAACAAGGAGCATCAATGGAACACTTCCCCTGTTATTCCAAAGACGATACCGAAGAGGGGAAAACATCTCACCATTTTTCTCCTCCTCCTCGATGTTGCTCCTCCTCCTGTGCCTCTTTGTTGGGTGAAGTTTATCCATAGGGTTCCCAGAAAATGTCCTGGGGTATAGCTGGCAATTTATACACCCAGAAGGATTTTTGGGGAAATGCAATATGTACAGCCCTGAATGTAACAATGCAAAGTCCTTCCCTCCCACTTCCCTGGAACTTGCTTGGGCTGTTTTAGCATTTGATTTTAGAGGTCATTTGCTTGTGGGGGAATCAAACAATCCCCCCCCCCATAATTCTGTCCTGTCTGAATTCCTCTTTATTTTTCTGTCAATATAGGTAATCCTCAACTTGCAAGCCCAATTGAGTCCAAAATTTATGTTGCTAAATGAGAAATTCATTAAGTGTCCCATTTTACGATTTTTCTTGCCACCATTGTTAAGCAGTTGTTAAATGAGTAACATGGTTGTTAAGTGAATCTGGTTTCCCCATTGACTTTGCTGGGCAGAAGGGGATCACGTGACTCAGGGACATTGCAACCGTCATAAATGTGAGTCAGTTGTCAAACATCCAAATGCGAATCATGTGACCATGGGGAACGCTTCAACGGTCATAAATGTGAAAAATGGCCATAAGTCTCTTTTTTCAGTGCCGTGAACTCAAACGGTCGCTGTTACTAGTTGAGGACTACCGGTACATATCTGGGAATGAGACAGATGCAGCCTTCTTTTGGGTACCCTTTTCTCCCAAGGCCATTAAAATAAAAGGGAAGGGGGAAGTTAAGTTGAATAGTCCAGATTTAAAATATCATAAGGGATCAAGAATAGTTCAACCGGGTTAATTGCCACAACTCCACTTAAGAATCTGGGCATCGTCCCCATACTTTTGTATTATAACAAAAGTCCATCAAAGATTGTTCACAAGCTCTACAGAGACTTTTTTTTTTTACTTCATTCAGGAAATAAGCATTTCAGAGGTGGGTTTCAGCAGGTTCTGATCAGTTCTGGAGAACCAGTAGTGGAAATTTTGAGTAGTTTGGGGAACCAGTAAATACCACCTCTGACTGGTCCCGCCCCCATCTATTCTCTGCCTCCCGAGATCCAGCTGATTGGGAGGAAATGGGGATTTTGCAGTAATCTTCCCCTGGAGTGAGGTGGGAATGGAGATTTTACAGTATCCTTCCCCTGCCACGCCCACCAAGCCACACCCACAGAACCAGCAGTAAAAAAATTTGAAACCCACCACTGAAGCATTTCATCTCATTTTCATTCAAGGGAATTCCTTCCTTGTTTAAAACACGGGACACTTTAACTCTTTTTCTTATGAAATGTAGCTTCGGTTATAAACCATAATCTCCAAAGAAACATCTGGCCAAGAAGCTCTTATCCCAGCTTGTTTCCATGGTGATTGTGGTTTAAAGTTCTCTCTGTACAGCTCTTTAAAAACATTACTTCAAATGTTTGTCTTATATATGGCTGCTTAAAGCACAATGTATATTTTTTTCTAAACTCCAAGCGGGTCTGTTTTACTTTTGCACTTGGGCAGATTTTGTTCAGTCTCAAAAAAAAAAAAAAAAAGAAAAGAAAAGAAAAAAAAATCTGCTTCCTTGCACAAAAATGAGTAAAAGGGCCTCATTTTGTAGAGTCCTAGATTTATGCAACCAAAGAAGTTATGGAAAAGGGAACTTTACCAGCCATCTTCCTCTGCTCGTATTTGCGTGCACCTTCTTTATGTAGCATTCCAGTGCTTGACTAGACATGTAGATAGATGTAGATATATTTATTTTTTCAAACTTGTTTTTTATTATAAAATACAAGCTTTTATTTGTAAAAAAAAAATAAATAAAAAAAATATCCCAAACCAACTTTTCTGTCTTTCTGATTCGGAGGTACGAGAGGAGATTCCATAAATGGAAGTTTTTTAAGAATGGATGTTTCTTTAGCCGCATTACACAAGAACCATATAAATGGAAAGGCCTTTGATATGGCTAGGTTCACACAGCATAATTGTTGCAGCCCTACAAGGTAGTCCAGATAAGAAGCACAATCAGGACTAGTAACTCTATATTGCAAAGTTCCCTTAACAGAATCTTGCAAGAGTGAAAGTATTTGTCCCCTCTTTTCCAGAAAATCAGGGAGGGTCTCTTCTGAAAAGTTTCCCACATATTCCCTCCTTCTGAGCTCAGATACCTTTTATACACCTGCTGTGCAGTTTGTGACTCTCCTTTTTGTCTCCCAAGGCCATTTCTAGACACCATGGCAATGACACACTGTTGAAAATAAAGTTGGATGATTTGCTGAGTGTGCTATGGGAAACTGGACTTTGACCTAGTATGTTGTCTGCATCCGGCCATTAAATTAAACCATAACATAGCTTATTTGTTTAGGCATGGCATGTTAGATGAACACAGCAATTATATTTGCTAACCTGGGTTAGAATTTAGTAAAGATAAAGGTTCCCCTGGCACATATGTGCTAGTCATTCCCGACTCTAGCGAGCGGTCCTCATCTCCATTTCAAAGCCCAAGAGCCAGTGCTGTCTGAAGATGTCTCCATAGTCATGTGGCCGGCATGATTAAATGCCAAAGGTGCAGGGAACGCTGTTGTCTTCCCACCAAAGGTGGTCCCTATTTTTCTCCTTGCATTTTTTATGTGCTTTCAAACTGCTAGGTTGGCAGAAGCTGGGACAAGGAACGGGAGCTCACCCCGTTACGCGGCACTAGGGATTTGAACCGCTGAACTGCCGACCTTTCGATCGACAAGCTCAGTGTCTTAACCACTGAGCCACTGTGTCCCTCTTTATTTATTTAGAATTTAGAGTGGTGTGCAAATCAAACTACAGAGACTCTTTCATTTCATTAACCATTTCTGATTTATTAGAATATAGAATAACAGAGTTCGAAGGGACCTTGGAGGTCTTCTAGTCCAACCCCCTGCTTAGGCAGGAAACCCTACACCACTTCAGACAAATGGTTACCCATGGTTATATTAATGCATTTCATCCTCATGAGCTCTAGGCAGTTTGCAGATATTGCAAGCGCAGCAATAATAAATAATCAATTTTAAAATGTTGATAGCAAAAGTATCTCTTATCTTGGACTCCGCTTGGTCAGCTCCCTAAAGACTAACATTAACTAAGGCCTTGAACGAGGTGCCATTTTGCTGTTTACAAACTCTGAGGATTATTATTTTTTGGGGGGGGGGTCTGAACCCAGTCAGTATTTCTCAACCAGCCATTAAAGAAACGGGGCCAGAAGGGCAATTTCCTTGAATCACCTTTAACATTCCGCTAATGAACCTATAACTCCTTCCTCTTAATACACAATTAACAGTCTATCCCAAAGAGGTCATAAAGACTTTGGCTAATAAAATGTTGATCAGTTAATCAGGTGAGCCAATCTGAAATTAATATGTTCTTTGGTAGTACCGAGTGAGCCTCATAAAAATCAGGTTGGAAAAGGGATGGGAAGAATGTGATTGGCTTCAAATGCCAAACACACAGTACAGGTCAGTTACCTGCAATCCAGCCACCTGGTCTTTCTGGGTATCTTGAATGCAGCCTCTTGAAGGATGTGCAGCCCTTCTTAACCGCTGAACAAACAGATCTCTTTGCCGTAGCTATAAAGTGTATCCCAAGATATGGAGTAAGTATAAATCAGTAACATTCAAGAAAGCTTTGGAGAGTCTCCGGTGTCCTGTTCTTATACTTATTTAGTGATCAGGTAATGTGTGTGTGTATGTGTCAGAGGTGGAATTCAGCCGGTTCTGACCAGTTCTGGAGAACCGGTAGCAGAAATTTTGAGTAGTTCAGAGAACCGGCAAATACCACCTCTGACTGGCTCCGCCCCCATCTAGTCTCTGCCTCCCGAGTCCTAGCTGATCAGGAGGAAATGGAAATTTTATAGTATCCTTCCCCTACCATGCCCACCAAGCCATGCCATGCCATGCCATGCCCACCAAGCCACACCCACAGAACTGGTAGTAAAAATAATTTGAATCCCACCACTGGTGTGCGTGTGAGTTGGGGGCAAAGAGAGAGAGAGAGAGATGGTGGATTTTCCTGATTCCTATGAACAGATTTAACAGATTAACAGAGTTGGAAGGGACCTTGTTGGTCTTCTAGCCCAGCCCCCTGCCCAGGCAGAAGACCCTATGCTATTACTGACAGGTGGCAGTCCAGCCTCTTCTTGAAAGCCTCCAGTGATGAAGCTCCCACAACTTCCGAAGGCAAGCTGTTTGATTGGTTGATTGCTCTCATTGTCAGAAAATTTCTCCTTATTTTTAGGTTGAATCTCTCCTTCTTCAGTTTCCATCCACTATTGCTTGTCTGGCCTTTGGGTGCTTTGGAAAATAGCTTGACCCCTTCCTCTCTGTGGCAGCCCCTCAAATATTGGAACACTGCTATCATGTCTCCCTTGGTCCTTCTCTTCACTAGACTAGCCAGGCCCAGTTCCTGCAACTGTTCATTGTATGTTTTAGTCTCCAATCCCTTAATCATTTTGGTTGCTCTTCTCTGCACTCTTTCTAGAGTCTCAACATCTTTTTTATAGTGTGCTGACCAAAACTGGATGCAGTACTCTAGGTGTTGTCTTACTAGGGCTTTATAGAGTGGTATTGGTACCTCACTTGATCTTGATTGTATCCCACTGTTAATTCAATTTAGGATTGCACTGGCTTTTTTGGCTGCCACTGCACACTGTTGGCTCATATTTAATTGGTTGTCCACTAAGACTCCAAGATCCCTCTCACACATGATTACACGATGATCTCTTTGGCAGTCTGCAACTATCTCATGGTTGAATTCAAAGGAAAGGTATCACAAAAGCCTTTTTTCAGATTATTATTATTATTATTATTATTTATTTATTTTATTAATTATATTTCTATACCGCCCTTCTCCCGTAGGACTCAGGGCAGTGTACAGCCAAGGTAAGAACACAAACACACAAACATCATAAAATACAATTTAAAATTATTAAACAGTTTGGCTCAGTTAAGTAAAAAACCCAGAATTAAAATAACAAATTTAAAATCGTTTAAATGGTCAGCCCCGCCTGTTGGAACATCAGAGTCTTGAAGGCACGGCGGAAAGTACAGAAGTCAAGGATGTTACGTATCTCCGGGGGCAATTCATTCCAAAGGGCTGGAGCCTTCACAGAGAAGGCCCTCCCCCTGGGGGTTGCCAGTCAGCATAATTTGACTGACGGCACCCTGAGGAGTCCCTCTCTGTGAGAGCGGACTGATCGGTGGGAGGCTATTGGTGGCAGAAGATTAGGAAATTCAAGAGCAAATTTCGGTGAGGTAGATGTCTATGGAGATTCACAAACATCCAGGTCATGGTTAAAGAATCATCTTTCTGTATGGTAGATTTCTACCAAAAAGAATTCCAAACACAGTAATTCAAGCCCAGTAGTTCAGACCAACTTTCACATTTCTCTCAGTGCTGGCTTCAACCTTATTTTACCACAGAGAATTTCTGTTATGCATCTTTCCCTCACTCTGAAGCTCCCTTGTATGCTTTGTTCCCTAACATAAAAACAAAAACAAAAACAAAAAACCCCATAGAAGAAATTTCCTCATGGTGACTTCTCTGGGATACAAGGGATTAGGGATGGCATGATATCAGTGTTCCAATATCTAAGTGGCTGTCACAAGGAAGAGGAGGTTAACTTACTTTTCAAAACCCCTGAGGGCAGGACAAGAAGCAATGGGTGGAAACTATTCAAGGAGAGAAGCAACCTAGAACTAAGGAGAAATTTCCTGATGGTTTGAACAATTAATCAGTAGAACAACTTGCATCCAGAAGTTGTGAATTGGAGGTTTTTAAGAAGAGTTTGGACAACCATTGGTCTGAAATGGTATACAATTTCCTGCCTGAGCAGGGGGTTGGACTAGAAAACCTCTAAGGTCTTCTCTTCCAACTCTGTTATTCTGAGGAGATTGTGAATGGCCAAAGAGAAGTTCTTACAATGAAAGACAGATCATTCAAACATTCCCCTTTGTGCAAAAATGCTGCTCTCCATCATAAGAAGATAACCTAAATGTGCTACTACATGGAAAGACATTTGGCACCTTAAGTAAGAGTATGGGGAAAAAAAATCAAGGGAATTATTTTGCATGACACTAATTAAGGAAATTTGTGGTGAGGCAACCAGATAGATCTTCAGTGGGAATCAACATCTGCAAGATGTTGCAATTAAAATCCTATCCCTTTTGTACATCTACACATTGCATCTTTCATATTTGCAGATGTTAACTTCCACCATGGGCATCTTTCGAAAATGCTCGTGGTAACATCTTGCATGGTCTTTTTACCAATGAAATCTCTGAAATGTTGAAGAAACGTGCTGATGAAGCCATAGTGGCAATGCCCTGAGTCAACATAAGGAGGTTTAGCTGGGAGCTACCATTTAAATTTCCCACAATGCCCTTAAAGATGAGGGATACAGTGGAGCCTATTTTAGGAGAATTATAACAGAATAATAGAATAGAATTCTGGAATTCTTTATTGGCCAAGTGTGATTGGACACACAAGGAATTTGTCTTGGTGCATAGACTCTCGGTGTACATAAATAACTACATAACATACATAAATAACTAACAGAACAACAGAATAACAGAGTTGGAAGGGACCTTGGAGGTCTTCTAGACCAACCTCTTGTTCAGGCAGGAACCCCTATAATATTTCAGACAAATGGTTGTCCAATCTCTTCTTGAAAACTTCCAGTGTTGGAGCATCCACAACTTCTTGAGGCAAGTTGGTCTACTGATTAATTGTCCTAACTGTCAGGAAATTTCTCCTTTGTTCTAAGTTGCTTCTCTCCTTGATTAGTTTCCACCCATTGCTTCTTGTCCTGCCCTCAGGTGCTTTCGTTCTGCCCCAGCTATAGACCCCAAAGAACGCACCACCACACCAGCCTCCTTGTTGTCTGAATCAGCTACTAGCTGCACAGGCCACAACAGCTTTGGCGAAGAGGTTGACCCCATCTTCTTTATGGCAGCCCCTCAAATTGGCTTGAACTGGGAGATCTAGTCACAGCTCTCTGATATTGGAGCAAGGGCTAATTCTCAGCCCCATATATAAATGGTGGGAATAGTGAACTCAGGACTTTCTCGTGTACAACTTCTGTTGTAAGCCTGGATTCCAAGGAGCTTCTCAAGAACATTCTGCATTTATGGCCAGCTTGCTGGTGCCTTGCCAGTGTTTTAAGGGAGAGGGCTGAACACTGTTGCCCAATGCCCTATTTCTCCCTAAAAACACATAAGTCAGTACATGACATGAATTTATGACCCACGGTATGATAAAAAATGTATTTCTGTTCTTTTTTTCTCTTTCATTTTTTTTTTTTTGCAAACTTAGCAAAATGAGTCTAGCAACAAATTAGCACAACTGAAAACACAGGAGGCATAGAGGTCAGGAGTCCTTTGCGGAGGGCGTATCTCTCTTTTCCTTGTTTGGATCAGTAGCACAGTTGCCAAACATTCTACTGGTTTCCTGGCACGCATGCCATGCTAATGAGCAAACAGCCCATCTTGGAGGGTGGTGGGGTTTTTTTTTTTTTTTTTTTGCTGCCAAATTGTCTGGAAAACAAGGAAATTGTAAAAATCATACTGTGCTTTTTGTTCAGATCTTTAAGAGAGGGGATTAAGCGAACAGAGAGGAAGCTTCCAGTTTCAAGTCTGTAGCTTGCTCTTTGGTATGCAAAGAACATGCTTTGCTTTCAATCAATCAGAACAGATCTGGAAGAACCTGGAGGTCTTCTAGTGCCATCCCAAGCAGGAGACCCTATACCAGGGGTCTGCAACCTTAAACTCTCCAAGAGCCATTTGGATGTGTTTCTCACAGAAAAGAAAACACCGGGAGCCACAAAACCCTTCCCGGGCCTCACGATTCCTTGAGCGGCTACAAAACTAGCATATGTAGTTGAATTAAAGGTTCTGTTTTCTTCTGAAACTTGTCTTTTCTTGGATTTATCCATGGTTGGCCTACCGGGGGTTGAAAAGCTCAATAAATCGCGTGACGATGGGTGTCGCACATTGGCAATTATGACACCTATTTTGAGTGACAGGGAACTGCAGCAGAGGGGTGAAAGAGCCACATGCGGATCCAGAACTGCAGATTGCTGACCCCTGCTCTATACCGTTTCAAACAAGGCTATCCAGGCTCTTCTTAAAAACTTCCAGTGATGAAGCATGCACAATTCTGGAGGCAAGCTGTTCGACTGGTTAATTGTTCTCACTGTTAGGAAGTTTCTCCTTAATTCCAGGTTGCTTCTCTTCTTGTTTGGTTGCCATCCATTCATTGTTTCTTGTCTTGCCTTCTGGTGCTTTGGAAAATAAGCTGACCCCTCTTCTTTGTGGCAGCCCCTTAAATACTGGAATACTGCTTTCATGTCACCCTGCCCTGGTCCTTCATTTCTCTAGACTAGCCATATCCAGTCCCTGCAACCAATCTTTATATGTTTTAGTCTCCAGGCCTTTAATCATCCTAGTTGCTCTTCTCTGCACTTTTTCCAAAGTTTCAACATCTTTTTTGTAATGTGGTGATTAAAACTGGATGCAGTATTCCAGATGTGGTTTTACTAAGTTTTTTTAAAAAGTGGTACTAATACTTCACGTGATTTTGATTCTATGCCTCTGTTTATCCAACCAAGAATTGTATTAGCTTTTTTGACTGCTGCTGCACACTGATATCCAGCAAAATTATGTGGTCTCTTTTAGACATTGAAACATCAAGAAGCAGAGATCTTCTTGTGTTCCATTTACTGCTATACATCCATAGAATGATACAAACACAAATAATTTTAAAAATGTACAGAACGTATATGACAAATATAAAAATAATGCAAAATTTCTTTCCCTCGCCCAGTTATTAAAAGCTTACTTTTATAAAGAGGAAAATAGCAAGGCATTTGTTCACTTTCAAGTTCACAACAGGTTGCAAAATGTAATTTCCCATGCGACAAAAATGACATATCTTAAAATGATGGGTTATTAAGCCATATATTCATTTAAAAGATACTGGATCAAGTTTCTATAAGTTAACTGTTACAAAAGTATTATATGTTCTTTATTGGAAAAGCTGTCTGATCCCTTTCTGTAGAACAATGGTTAACCATATTATGGGGGTAGACTTTGATCAAGATCTATAATAGCTTGATATCTTAAAAACAAATCTAACTGGAAACCATTTCTGAACTATAACCATATACATTGATTTATACTTGATTCCCACTCAAAAAATTGGAATTAAAAGTAACCAAACTTAAGATATTGTACATGTAGATTTATAAGTCTTGCTGTTTAAACATGCTGGGTGAAGATAGCCTTGTCAGTAACATTTAAGGCTCTATTCAGGAGAAATGTCTACTTGGGAAAAGACAAAAATGTCTCTACTGAGCTCGTTTTATCCTGGAGTGGATCTCCAGATCCTCTGGATTCACCTCTAGAAATTCTTGGCTCTTTTTTAATTATGATTCTGGTCCAGGCTCAGGATTCTGGTCCTTGATGGGACTTGGAAAATTTATCTTGAAACAGAGACTCTTGCTGGGTTATTAGGTTTCCTTTCCTTGGAATCATAGAGCTTGAAATCAGCATGATTTGAAATTCCTTTATATTCAGGCGTGTTAAAAATAGCAGATGGTAAAAAAATCTTGAGTATTCCAGTTCCACTTTCTAGTTTTAACTGATTCAAGGTGGGGAAGTCCCGTTGGCTCTCTCTTGATGTTCTTCGCAAAACAGGATTATTAATTTCTTATCAAACCACTCTCCTGCCCTTCTCAAGTTTAGATGGATAACACATTCTAGAAAATCCAGGGCTGGCTGGCTGGCTGGCTGGCTGGCTGGCTGGCTGGCTGGCTGGCTAGGTAGGTAGGTAGGTAGGTAGGTAGGTAGGTAGGTAGGAAGGTAGGTAGTCAAACTGACAGACAGAAAGACAGACAGACAGATGAAGATAATGATAGATAGATGATAGACAGACAGACAGAAAGATATTGTGTGTGTGTGTGTGTGTGTGTATGTGTGTAACAATTTAGATAGATTTTCTAAAATGGAAGGCTATATATACAACCTTCCATTTTAGAAAATCCAGGAATTAATTTTTTATATATATGGAGAGAGCCTTCCATAAGAGAGCCAAAGTAAACACCATAATTATTGACATAGAATTTTAATGTTGATTGCAAACATTGAGTTTATCACAGGTGAAATAAGAGGTAAACAATCTGATTTTACACTCTAGGTATTTGACTCAATTAAATTCAAATGAACTGATAAGAGAACATCATAGACAGACAATAGGTTGATCCAATCTACTTTATCAACCACTTTACTAACAATTTAATTAGAACCTCCACTACCCAATAGTGTAATGATTGCTCCTTCACTTTGAGTAGATTTCAGAAGACAAGCATTCACAAAAGTGTGCAAAACCTCACAATGTTGGTGTGCGGCAAGATTTTGTGTCTGGCCCCTAGTTCTTTTTGGATTCAATACAGAGGCATATGCTGGATAAACACTATATAACACTACATACAGGGGTGGGCTGCTGGGGGTTCAGAGGGGTTCGGGAGAACCTCTAGCTAAGATTCTGTGCAGTTCAGAGAACCCCCAAATCCAACTCCTGGCTGGCCCTCCCCACCCCTCCCCTCCCCTCCCCTCTCAGGAGTCCCCACACGGCCCGTTTTGGATGCAGGTAAGCGCAGGGCACATGTGGAGGCTTGGGGAGGGCCTACTGGAAGTTCGGGAAGGCCAGAAATGGCCCCATTTCCAGTCTCCAGAGGGCCTCTGGAGCCTGGCGAGGCCATTTTCATCCTCCTGGAGGCTCGAGGAAAGCCTCCGGAGCCCAGGAAGGGCAAAAATGCCCCCCCCCCATTGTGGTGCAGGAGGCTGACTAGGACATACCCACCATAACCACGTCCACCCAGCAACCAGGCAGAGAACCTCTTGCTAAAATTTTTGAAGCCCACCCCTGACTACATACATAGAAACTTATTAAGCCTGCATATTTTCTTCCCTAAGTCAGTGTACAGTGTGTCCATAACCCCAAAAGAGACATGAAAAGACATGAAGAAATTGAAGCATGGAGATCAAATGATTTCATTGAGAGCAGGGAATGTTAAGGCACTGAGACAAATGGTAAATGCATAATATGCCAAAGAAGCAAAAATCCAGACAATGGCATGCGTCTATGGGAGTGTTTGTGACTAATATACTAAGTGGTCCTCTTCTGGAACAAGTATTGTGAAACTTAAAAAAAATCCCACCATTAAAATGAAAAAAAATGAAAGTGCCTTTTCTTCACCTCGAAGTAAAATATTTTTGTCCAATGATCAGAAAGGCAAATTAAAAAAAAAGCAGAAAGAACAGATTTCAGTTGGTATTCGTGAGAACATGAAGGAAAAAAAAAGTTTGTTCACTTATCCATAAATGAATTTCAACCATTTTAAATTCTTAGACATTGTTGTGACCTAGGCTTCTTGAGTCATTAAAACACAGGAGTAGTCCCAAAAACCTCTTTTATTACTTTCATTCACAGCTGAGTCCCAAATTAGTTGCAAAAAGTCCTTCGGGAGAAGTCCTTCAGGATAGTCGCCTAACCTTTATCTCCTTTGACACGCTGCCAAAGACCTACTTGGCAAAGTCACACGGAGTCCAGAATCAAATTCCGACTGGGAACAGAATTAACAACATTGCTTTCCTGCAAAGGCCCCACGTGCCTTTGCTTCTCTTTTAAGACTTATGGGAGGGGCCAATCATCTCCAGGCCTTACTCCCGAGTCGACCCTTTTGTTTTAACTGTTTGTGCCTTCTGGCAGCACTAGGAGCAGGCTCCTCCTGTTCCTCTGCCTCTGTGCTGTCTAACTCTGTAGGCTCCGGAGTCCATGCATCACTCCCAAATGGCCCTGGCCCCAAACTCTGCCTCCAACGCAGAGCCTTCATCTGGGCCTTCCCCAGACTCCAGGACTGGCCCATGTTCCTCCCCAGCCTCCTCACTGTCCGACTCTGCTGCCAGCTCCACAGGCTGCTGGCAGACCACAAGAGACATTTCAACCCTGAGCTCTGTATGTTTTTTTTTTTTAATTGATTTATATGCCGCCCTTCTCCAGAGACTCAGGACGGCTTACAATGCATTAAGCAATAGCCTTCATACTTTTGTATATTTATACAAAGTCATCTTATTGCCCCCACAAACTGGGTCCTCAATTTACCAATTTTAGAAAGGATGGAAGACTGAGTAGACCTTGAGCCTGGCTAGGATTGAACTCGCAGTAATTGCAGACAGCTGGATGTTAACTACTGCCTTACTAGGAGGCATTAGCTTCCTACGCCACTCAGGCTCCTTTACGTTCTCTTTTGTCAGTTTATCTAGTCTGCAGGAGTATATGCAAGATGGCAAAAACAAGATAGCTGTTAAGTGAAGATTACTACCTGTATCTTGGCCAAGAAAAATACTCAACGGTGTCCATGAAATCATTAGGAGTCAAACTTAATGCAAAGACGTTGTGATTCTACTATGTCCCGTAGATACAAAAAGAGAAAGTACTTTATTTGTTGATAGAAAGTGAACCAGAAACCTTACTGGAGGAAGGTAATTAAGAAATATAACTATTTAGGGTTGTTTAATTTTGTCTTGATCAAACAGGTAAGATTTCAACTCTAAGGCATGTTTGCAAAGAGAAAAGTCCACTCTCACTAGGATGGCAAACGTAATAATGTGAAAGCTTTCACTTTCAATTAAAAAAAAAACAGAAAGAAGGAAAGAAAGAAGGAAAGAAAGAAAGAAAAAAAGAAAAAGGAGTTCTTACGTCATTTGCAACTACAATTATTGCTTTTCTCAGCGCTAAGTAGGAAATGTAAGGAGGGCTGGTTATAGAGTAAATTGCAGAGAACTGGCACAAAAGTTCAGGTATTGTGAAAAGAGCATTTAATGGCCAGTGAACCTTTTCAAAGAACAGGGACCTGTGAACCCCTGTGCTTCTTGATTCATTTAAGTTGGAAAGTTAAATGGAGAATTTCCAAGTAGAATTGAACTTTTTAAAGCATAAATATGAAAAACAGCCAAAAGCAAATTGAATTATTCCATATTCTCCTTTTTTTTTCATTCTTAGCAGCTCAGGAAAAATAAAATGCATTTCCCATGAAACCAACAGAGGGGAGGGAAACTGTACATGAATCCTTCCCTCTTCTGCATTTATTTATTTATTATTTATTATTAAATTTTATTTATTTATTATTTTGTCAAACATGTATGCGATAACAGGTATAAGTACAAACATGGACACGAGCACATCAAATGAGTACGAATAAATGGGGACATTAGGACAGGGATGGTAGGCACCCTAGTGTGCTTATGCACACCCCCTTTACGGACCTCTTAGAATTGGGGGTGAGGTCCACGGTAGACAGTTTAAGGTTGAAGCTGTGGGGGTTTGAGGATGTAACAACGGAGTCAGGTAGAGCATTCCAGGCATTGACCACTCTGGTGCTGAAGTTGTATTTTCTTCAGTTGAGTTTGGAGCGGTTTACCTTGAGTTTGTATCGATTGTTTGCTCATGTATTATTGCCTGTGTATTATTGTGTATATATTATTTACTTTACTTTCCATTACTAAACTGAGACAAAGTTAATATTATTAAATGGTGACCATACATTTTGGAAGAGTAAAGAACCCAAGATTATCGGAAAAATCTGGCTATTTTTGATTTTTGGGCCAGGACCTTATTTCTTGGAATGTTCTGCATTCCAGTAAGGAAGAGACAGCCTGATCAAAGCAATGGCCCATGAGTGTTATGCCCTATCAGATTTCTATTCTGGACTTATTGCTAATAAACATTGAAGCATTGCCTTGTTAGATTAGAGCAGTATCAAATTACATAATTACTTCCTGGACACAGGAAGAGAGCAGCCTTATGAAGCAACATCAGGCATGGCAAAAACTGCATTCAGGTGCACCAGTTTGCAACTCTTTTCCAACTGCCAAGATCAATTATCTTCCACTGGCAGTCCCTGAACTACAGATGGTAGTTGTCAATGGTAACTACCAATAACGGAGAATATTTGTAGCTCAGGGTTGAAATGAGCGGTCCTTGGTGCTCTCCGGGTTTGCTTGTTTTCTTGCAGATGTTCCTTAGCCAAACTAGGTTCACATCATCAGCAAGCAAGCTCAGAGAGCACCAAGGACCACTCAGATGGTAGTTATTTGGAGAAGCATCTTCAAGACTTTCACTGGGTGCTCCAACTCCAGCTTGATGCTAGAAGTTCTTCCATTGGCATCCTTCAGTCTCAAAAGACTATGGTATTGTGCTCTGGAAAGAGGTCCTAAAACAGCATCTAGTGTGATTAAAAAGGCCAATTCGAGAGTGGCAATCCCTTCCACACTGAGGGCAGATACATTCTGGCCCCTGCCCAGCCCCCAGATTTCGCTGGTCCTGGGACTGCCTCTTTGCCTCAGCCTGCCGAACAAGTGTTTCTTCGAATTAGAGAAGGCCATGTTGCGTCTTTAGCCTCCAAGCTGAACGATCGGAGGTCAAGGTTTCCCAGTTGTTAATGTCCATTCCCAGGGCCTTTAGGTCCCTCTGTAGGTCCCTCTTGCAGATATCCTTATATCACAGCTGTGGTATAAGAAGTTCTTAAACAGGAAGAAATAAGAGACAATGGGCTATTCCAGAGCAATATGATGTATTGTATGATGATTGCTTTAAACATTGCACAAATACACACACACACACACACAAGGTTGTGGCCAACATTACTATGTTAATAAGTTTCCCTTTTCCATTATGAAAAAGATTAAACATTTAGAGGGAGAATAATAGTATTAAGGGAGAAAGGAAAATCTGTTCTGGTTACATGGAGGTCTTCCTTAAGCTTTTGAAATGCTGTTACAAAGCATTATTTTAAAGACAATGGAGAAAAGACTTACTTTTACAGGCAATGCATGTATAAACTTCCAATGTTTTATAGACTGAAGATATCATTATAAGTAACATGCAAGCCTTCGAATAATAATTGATAGCAATGTGTGCCATAAAGAAGATTAAACAAACTCCCATCCCAAAGAATACAAATATATTTTCCTAGGCATTCTGAAGACAGTAGCCCAAGGTTCAGTCCAGTTTAAGGTCTGAAGTGAAATGCTGCTGTGTAAACCCATTTTCCTCTCTAGAAGAGGTTCGACCTTATTCCAGAAAAAAAAATGGAGAAAAATAAACCAGCCTTAACTAAATGAAGTAGCGAATAAAGACAAACGTTTAAAATTCGTTAGGCAAAATATTTGAGAGCAGAGAGGGAAAAAATCTTTGAAAAGCAAGAACAGAGTTAAAATGCAGACAGTTGGCAGAGAACTCCAGGCACTTTTAGGCTGTAAAAGCCATCCTAACAAACGTTTAAAGGTTATTGTGCAAGTAACCACAATGAAGTGTACCATAAACTTCTTTTGCTTACGTTAGATAGAAGGCTCATTATTTGTGCATTACTTGAGAATGGTTGGAGCCAGATCAGGGGACCGATTTTGGCTTCTGTGTTGTGTAATTTATTGCAGTGGACTTTTGAGCCGCTCATAAATCCTGTGGGGAGAAAATGGAAGACTGGCAGAGCAATGCATAAATGAGGCAGGTTCCAGTGAGGAAACTGCAATCTGAGGAATAATAAAGAGGAGGAAAAGGGCAAGTCTACTTTCCTTTGTGGCTGCTGTGGCTTGACCCCTTCACTTTGATTCTTTTTGGGTAAAACAGTGACAAATGGGATGGAATCCTAAAGTTTTTTTCCCTAACAGGGGCACATCCAATCCCCAGTAAGTAGTGTGCCCAAATAGCAATAACAATAAAACTTAGACTTACAGTGTTTTCCCGAAAATAAGACCCTGTCCTATATTTTTTTTGAACACCAAAATAAGTGTTTGGCCTTATTTTCGGGGAGGTCTTATTATTTTGGGGCACATGGAGCAAGATGGGGCTCCTCTTGCTGTCTTACCTGATTTCCAGCTTTGTTTCCATAACCCTAACCCGAGGAAATGGTGGGGACTGGCTGTGCATGCGGTTAAATATTTTTGTGGAGGGCTTATTTTGGGGTGGGCTTATTTTAGCACATGTGCTGAAAAGATAGATTGGGTTTATTATCAGGGGATGTCTTATTTTCAGGGAAACACGGCATATACAGCTTCATAGTGCTTTTACAACCCTCTCTAAGCAGTTCATATTGGTGATCTCTAAGGCATTGCATGAATGCCAGTCAAATCAAGGAAGGATGATGATGATGATGATATAAAATAAGCATTATATGAATATGACTATATTTTATATATTTTATATGGATTGGTGCTTGGATGTTCTCACAACTTGATCATTGCAGGTGCTTTTTCAAGAGGCAACTGGACTTCCTTTGTTTTTCCTTGCAAATGCTTTGCTTCTCATCCAAGAAACATCTTCAGTTCATCTTTGGGATGAACTACACACCTTCAGCACATCTTTGTAACAACTAACAGCTGGATGACTCTCAATAGCAATAGCACTTAGTGTCAGGCCTGGAGGCCATCTTTTGCCTTGGGCCTTCAGGCCTGCCACATTTACTAATGTGGGAAATTGGGAGGGGGGATTGTATGGAGCATGGGTGATATATATGTTGTGACCCAGGCCCAAGTAGGTATTATCAGATGCAAACAGTTTGAAACAAACAGACTTTATTAGAACGGCTGAGAATTAACTCATTCTCAGCCTAGTCCAAACTAATTCAAAACAAATTCTTCATAACACAATTCTTCAGCCTTATCACCAATCTTGGTCTAATTAGGCAACCTGCCAAAGGCTTTTCTTGGCAAAAGTTCAGAAGCAGAAGACACCAACAAGAAATAAATGCAGCAAGACAAGAAACAAATCTATCAACGTTGTTTTCCGACAAAGACCCCAAGAGCCGTTGTTGGTCTTTTAAGCTTTACGGGAGGTGCCAATCATCTCTTGGCCCTACTCCTGAGTCATCCTTTTTGCTTTAGCTGCTCTTGCCTTCTGGCAGCTCTTCTCATGTGTGCACTAGGAACAGGCTCCTCCTGTTCCTCTGCCTCTCTGCTGTCAGCCTCTGGAGGCTCCAGCGTCTGCACATCACTCCCAGATGGCCCTGGCCCCATCTCTGCCTATGATGCAGAACCCTCATCCGGGCCTTCCCCAGCTTCCAGGATTGGCCCATGTTCTTCCTCAGCCTCTTCAGTGTCCGACTTTGCTGCCAGCTCCACAGGCTGCTGGCAAACCACAACAATATAGTCATAATAACATTCTTTTCTCAGAGAGTCAAGGACATCTTGCCCTGCACCTGGAAGGTTGGAACTGGGAGGCATCTCCAGTTGGGATGGTGCTTTGATTGGGCCAAGTGATAGACATATGGGTGCTGGACAGGGATTTGAACTTTCCTTTGGGTGGGGAAAACCTGGAAGCTTTCAGATTCAGATTTTCCCAGATGTGCCAGTATTGTAACTTTATAACCGGTCCTTGCATTTACAACTGTTGCAATGTCCCTGCAGTTGTGTGATTGAGATTCAGATGCTTCACAACTGGAAGGTGTTGCAACCATTGCAGTATCCCATAGACAGGCGATCACAATTTTTGTGCTTCACAGCCAACTTCTGGCAAGCTGAGTCAATGGTCATATGATATCTCATTTAATAACCACACCACTTAGTGAAGGAATTGCCAGTTTCAATTATGGTAATTAAGCAAGAACTACTTGTATTTAGTTTCCCAAAAAGTTAGCTTGACTAGATTGGAATAGTTGAGGAATTTTTGCAAGGGATTTAGTTCACAATATTTGGCTTGTTGTTCCTAATAGTTCTGTTTCATTCAACTGGTGCATAATGAAAGCTGTAAGCACCAATTTATGGCTGAAGGAAATTGCTGATGTGAGGCAATGCCACCCTGATCATTATTCATCAGTGTAATCGGATCGTGCAATTCTACTTGCAACTGCAAAGAGAAAAGATTCCCTCCTCCTTCCTCCCTTAGACAAGAAATATGCAGAAAATTTATCCTGCCTTTAATTCTCCTTCAATTTCATGAATGAGAATGTGCTTTCTCAGCTATTCTAAATGAAACAATTTTGGTGCATTTCTTAGGAGTACAATTCTGCCTGCACTTACATTTTTACAGAGATCAAAGGGCCAAGTATGGAAATACCCTCCCCTTCGTTACACAATCTCTAACAGGCTGCAATTCCTTTAGCTCCCCACACCCAATTTAGTCCTAAAGACACGGGGCATGGACAGACTGAGAAATGGGAGCAGCTAGGATAGCTTCAGAATCATAGAGAGAGCTGTAACACACACACAAAAATCACATTCAGTTTTCTACAACCTACAATAATTAAAACAAACAAATTCAATTGAGTGAAAGTCCCTAAGAATAACTTTAAATGGTAAAGGTTCCCCTTGCACATATGTGCTAGTCATTCCCGACTCTAAGGGGTGGTCCTCATCTCCGTTTCAAAGCCGAAGAGCCAGCACTATCCGAAGACATCTCCATGGTCGTGTGGCCAGCATGATTAAATGCTGAAGGCGCATGGAATGCTGTTACCTTCCCACCAAAGGTGGTCCCTCTTTTTCTACTTGCATTTTTTACATGCTTTCGAACTGCCAGGTTAGCAGAAGCTGGGACAAGTAACGGGAGCTCACTCCATTATGCAGCACTAGGGATTCGAACCGCTGAACTGCCAACCTTTCAATTGACAAGCTCAGCGTCTTAGCCACTGAGCCACTACATCTCTTTTAAAAACTTTAAAAAGCCAAAGCTTATTTCATTGGGGGGGAAAAGATAGATTTTGACACAGCATATTCTTAGATCTTGTTGCTCAAGTTGGCAGAATTAGGGACTGTGCAGTGATATAGATTTCCCCCCATTTCCCCATTTTTGATATTCTGAAGACAAGAAGAAACACGAATACGAGGTAAGAAAGAACAGTGACATGCTAAGTTTTGATCATAACTTTGCTAGAACACATAATTTATCAATAGAAGAGTCATTATTAATAGCATAATGTAATCTTTCCAGACCTGATAAAGAATCCCTTCCGAGAAATCCATATTACTTTCACTTTTCCATAAGAAAACTGACCTTATTTTTGCACACCAATTATGACAAACCTTTTCTTGGGATTGTACAGTGGTAGTGATGGGAGCCCAGGATGTAATGGTATGTCGGAATGACCATGGGAAAGGAAGAGGACAAAGAGAGATGTTGTTTGGGGAACGATCAGATAAGAGAAGGCATAGCCTGCAGCTTCATAATGAGCAGAGAAAAAGGTTCGATATCATGCTCAGGAAACCAAGATCCAGGATAGAGTTCAAAAGCATTGCAAGTTTCTTCCATGCAACCTATATACAAGAATCTGATCTACTAACAGTCACTGTGAATTGGTGCCAGATAAGAGTCAATGGACTTCAAGGGGTGGGAGAAGGGCTGGACTTATGTCCCTTCCAAGGGTAAGAACTCCAGACTAATGATGCATTTGACCCCACCCTCCATCTCTGCCTGGTCATCTCTTACATTCAGAAAGGAACCTCCCTAACTTCTCGGACTGTAAAACAGAAAGCAGGAAGTTTGTATTTTCAGACAAGATTCTGTTAAAGTAGCTTTACAATAAAGCAGAATTATCTCATCTGGTTATCTGACCTCTTTAGTCTACCTGGGAAGGCTGAGACGGACAAAGATGCAGTGTAAAGTGTTTTTTTGATTGGCATGACATGTTCCCCATGTGCATTCTAGATCATATTCTCTCCAAGTTTGCAATGTGCAGCATACATTTCTTAGGGGTGTACATATAATAGCTAGAAGGTTAATGCTTGAACAGGATTGCTATTGAACTCTTATCCTTAAACTGTTGTTAAAGACAGATGTCAAGGTTCAGTTTAGCATAGTTTACACATATCAAAAATCCCCAGGTACTGTCCCTAGCTTCTCCTGCTGAAACCTGGGAGAAATGATAGCTTCTGATCAGAGAACTCAGTTGTGATCTGGATAGATCTACTACTTTGTGCTCTCCTTTCTTTATTCCTTGGCCTGATGAGATGGCAAGAAAGTGTGAGCAAATAAAATGTTGAATAATAAACCAGTGTTTATTACTCATGAAACAGCATCACAGAGTGATAAAAGAAACAACAACCTGAAATTGAATCCCAGGGAGATAATAACATGAGTAATATCCAAAAGCCAACATGGGTTTCTCAAAAACAGTTCATGCAAGACTAATCTTATTGCATTCTTTGACAAAGGGACAAAATTAGTGGACCAGAGGAATACTGTTGATATAATTTACTTGGACTTCAGTAAGGCATTTGATAAAGTAGTACTACTAGATAAAGTAGAAAAATGTGGGTTAGACAGCAGCACCGCCAGATGGATTCATAACTGGCTGACCAACCGCACTCAACATGTAGTCCTCAATAGAACTGCATCTACATGGAGGGAAGTATGGAGTTGAATACCCCAAGGCTCTGTTTCAGGCCCAGTAGTCTTTAACGTTTTCACCAATTGAACTTGAACTTGAACTTGAATTGACCTGGCTTGACTTGAACTTGACTTGAACGAGGGGAATAGATGGGGAACTCATCAAATTTGCAGACAACACCAAGCTGGCAGGAATAGCCAATAGTCCAGAAGATAGGCTTAAGATACAGAAGGATCTTGAACATTGGACGCTGTCTAACAAAATGAAATTAAATGGTGAAAAAAGTAAGGTTCTACTTTTTGGCAAGAAAAACAAAATGCACAGGTACAGTATATGTGGTACCTTGCTCAATAGTAGTAACTGTAAGAGGGATCTTGGAGTCCTAGTGGACAATCATTTAAATATGAGCCAGCAATCTGCTGCAGCTGCCGAAAAAGCCAACACAGTTCTAGGCTGCATAAACAGAGGGATAGAATCAAGATCACATGAAGTGTTAATACCACTTTATAATGCCTTGGTAAGGCCACACTTGGAATACTGCATCCAGTTTTGGTCACCACAATGTAAAAAAATGTGGAGATTCTAGAAAGAGTGCAGAGAAGAGCAACCAAGATGATTAGGGGACTGGAGGCTAAAACATAAGAAGAATGGCTGCTGGAACTGGGTATGTCTAGTTTGATGAAAAGAAGGACTAGGGGAGACAAGATAGCAGTGTTCCAATATTTCAGGGGCTGCCACAAAGAAGAGGGAGTCAAGCTATTCTCCAAAGTACCTGAGGCCAGGACAAAAAACAATGGGTGGAAACTAATCAAAGAGAGAAGCAACTTAGAACTAAGGAGAAATTTCTTGACGGTTAGAACAATTAATCAATGGAACAACTTGCCTCCAGAAGTTGTGAATATAATATTGCGGATCATGGTCAAGCATTGCTTATATGCCATGTCCTGGATAGAAGAAAGTGAACTTCCAATAATCTTTTCTGCCATCCTCACCATTCTCTGCTTTCTGTCTGAAACAGGATACCTCCAAACCACACCGTAATACAATATGACAGGATGCTTTCAATTGCCTCTCTTTGAAAGTGATAAGGACAGTGGAAGGAAGATATACTCTTCTCATATGATACAGAAAATGCAGATGCCGCTGTGCCCATTTCACCAGTGTCTCATTGTTGAGCGACCAATCTAACCTGCTCGTCAGCTGCACACCCAGAAACTTGATATTACTAACTAGTTCCACAGTTGAATAGTTAATACACAGAAGTGTACGGCTGTGCCTGCCTTCTCTGAAATTGACAATGATCTCTTTTGTTTTTCCTACATTTAAAACCAGGCTGTTTTTATGACACCAGTTCATCAAACCCACTATGTCTTTCTGGTAATCAACCTCATCTGAAAAAAAAATAAATCAGAAAATCAGAAATTTCTACTCAAGACTCCCCCCCCCATCAATATTTGATATTTTCTTTAATTGTTTCTACAGAAAACTAGGGGCTCTGAGCATCTTGGTCAATCTGAGTACAAATTATACTGGCGTAATGATATCCATACACCATGATTTCATAGAAGTAGTTCATTGTGCATTAGTTCACCTAACCAGGTTTTAAATAGAGCGTTCCACTGATACTTTTTGCATACAAATTTGTCTGTGGCTATTTCTGGCTTCCTTGGCATTTCTATACTGGTTCACTCAATGGACTGGTTCATTTTACTGCAAACGGTGTCAGAGAGGGCATCATATATTCATCCAACTTATTTTTTTTTTCATGTTTATTCCTCATTTATTAATTTATAGCTAACTCCAGGTGGCAACATATCTAATGTTCATTCTTCCTTCTTTTTTTCTCAACTACAATCCTGGGAGGTGAGTTAGGCTGAGTGGGGATGACTTGCTCAAAGTCATCCAGCCGCTTTCATGCCTAAGGCGGGACTAGAATTCAGAGTCTCCTAGCGATTGGCCCAAGCTTACCTAGCCAGGTTTTATGCCTAAAGTGGGACTAGAATTCACAGTCTCCTGGCAATTGGCCCAAGCTTACCTAGCCAGGTTTTATGCCTAAAGTGGGACTAGAATTCACAGTCTCCTGGCGACTGGCCCAAGCTTACCCAGCCAGGTTTCATGCCTAAGGCGGGACTAGAATTCAGAGTCTCCTGGTGATTGGCCCAATCTTCCTAGCCAGGTTTCATGCCCAAGGTGGGACTAGAATTCATAGTCTCCTGGCGATTGGCCCAAGCTTACCCAGCCAGGTTTCATGCCTAAAGCGGGACTAGAATTCAGTCTCCTGGCGATTGGCTCAAGCTTACCTAGCCAGCTTTTATGCTTAAGGCAGGACTGGAATTCACAGTCTCCTGGTGATTGGCCCAAGCTTACCCAGCCAGCTTTCATGCCTGGGACATGAAAAGTGGGACTAGAATTCACAGTCTCCTAGTTACCTGGCCAGCACCTTATTTACTACGACAAACTTGTTTTATTTGTCAGGCTTAACAGAGATACTGTGTTTGCTAATTCCAATCAACCAACTGGTGAATAAAAACAAACCCCCGCAGTTGATAAATACTAGGAATAGAGGATAATAAAATGACACTTGACAAATTCAGGAAGTAAGCCAACCAGACCTACAATGGATATTTGGGGCACGGAGCTATGAGTCATGGAAAGATAGCAGAGACTATAAGTTCTGATTTGTTTGGTTCAAGGTGATTAAGCAGTTATTATCAAACACTGGGGCAAAGGCATTTCTTGAGAAGTAAAACACTATCGATCCTCACACTTGTACATATACACAATCTAAGGCAGCGCTGAAGATAAGATTACATCTTTTCAATCAACTGGAGATTAAAACTGTATATTTTAGGAAGACTTTATTTAATGAGTGGGAAAGGGAAGGAAGAGCTTTTGATCTGCTATGTTTGCAGACAAACCATTTCTTGCTAACTGTTCTATTCAATATTTTTTCATTCTTTATGTCTTCATATTGGTGTGTTGGTGACTTATTGCACAGTTACTATTTTCCAGGGAGGGGATTGGTTTTTTTTATTCTGTCAAAATCTTGCTTTCTCTGTGAAAGAATTCATTTTATATAAAAGTTTTTTTATTTTATAGACAAACATACAATACATAATCAATCATTCAGTCTATCATCTGAGTACATCTTTTGTGTCTTCTTCCTACTATTTATCATATCTAAATATTATCATTTCATTTATTATAACATTTTGCCCACATTTCTTACTTTTCTATTAATACATTTATCTATCTTCTTTTTCTTCTTTCTTCTTCACTCATTTCATTACATTACTATATATATCTTCTCTGACCAATGATAAAATTGCCCCCATATCTTAAAGTATTCTGATTCCTCTCTTTCTTTAGCTGTCAAAGTCAATCTATTCATTTCTGCACAATCCAATATTTTCTTAATTACCTCTCCCTCTGTAGGGATTTTCTCTGCTTTCCATCTTTGCGCAAATATTATCCTTGCTGCAGTTATGACATGTATAATCAAATATGTATTTTCTTTACTAAATTTCTCTGGTAAGATACCCAATAGGAACAGTTCAGGTTTTAAATCCGTATGTTGTTGTATCATTTCTTCTAACCATGTTTTAATTTTAATCCAATAATTTCTCACTTCTGGACACGTCCACCACATATAAGAATACGATCCCGGTGTCTGATGACATTTCCAACATTTAGCTGATTTATCCTTAAACATTTTTGCCAATTTTTCAGGTGGTTAATATGGTTTCCCCAGTTGTAATGGACAGGTGGAGCATTCATGAAATATCTTCTAACAGTGGATGTATTTTAGGTGATTTTAGGGGGGGGAGATATATTAAAAAATATTGGACTTTGGTTAATTCAGTTTGGATGGTTAACATCAGGTCGTGACTCATAGCAAGAAAATGTCATCTTCTAGCAATGGACAAATCCAGGTCAATTTTGCATATACCCAAGTCCATTTTGACTGATTTCTATGTTGTTGTGTGACTTAAACTCTTCTAAGTGTTTGGGGTATGTGCGTGCACACCACACCCCTTTCTCTGTTGGATAAATATTTAAAAACAACCTCTGATAATTTATGCTTTTTTGTATATGGATTCTGAATTACAGACTCTTGCAAACTTCCAGGATATGCATATTTGATAATTGCTCAGATTTATTTCCTTCTCTTGAGACATTGAAATGACACAGATGCTGGCGCAGTGGTTAGAATGCAGTACTGCAGGCTACTTCTGTTGATCACTGGCTGCCAGCAGTTTGGCAGATCAAATCTCACCAGGCTCAAGGTTGACCCAGCCTTCCATCCTTCCGAGATCGGTAAAATGAGGACCCAGATTGTTGGGGGGAATATGTTGTCTCTGCAAACCACTTAGAGAGGGCTGTAAAGCCCTGTGAAGCAGTATAGAAGTCTAAGTGCTATTGCTATAAAAAGAGAAATAATATTATAGATTGAAATTATTGTTTTGAATTCTTTCCTGGTTGCCCTCTGGGTGGGGTTCAAGGTATTGGTGATTACCTATAAAGCCCTACATGGCTTAGGCCCGGGGTATCTGGCAGATCACCTGCAGCTCCCCATCACCTGCAGCTCCCCATCGCCTGGTGCGCTCACACAGAGAGGCCTACTTGGGGTTCCATTGGCCAGGCAATGTCGGGCGATGTCCCCTAGAGAGCAAGCCTCCTCCGTAGGAGCACCTACCCTCTGGAATCAGCTCCCCTTGGAGCTCTGGATGGCCCCCGACCTTCGCTCTTTCTGCCGTGACCTTAAAACATGGTTGTTTCACCAGGCTGGCCTGGACTGAATTGAAGGGGTTTTAATGGGAATTTTAGATTCTTTTATTGTTCGAATTTTAATTTGGACTTGCTGTTGCTTATTGCTATGAGCTGCCCTGAGTCCTTGTGGAGAAAAGGCGGCATATAAATCCGATAAATAAATAAATAAATAAATAAATAATATTGTTAAAATTTTTCCCTGTGAATTTAATTTGTTTTTCGAACTGGTTCAGGTGAACCAGTAGTGGAGATTGCCCACCCCAGCGCTATGCCATCCTATTTAGCCAAATTTTTGAGGCTGGGGGCATGCGTGGAAGGTGCATGCAAGCACGAAGCGAGCGCGCATGTGTGGGGTGAACCGATAATAAAAAGAAGTGAAACCCACCGCTGAATGAAGAACTGACTGTATGATGAAATACATTATAATGCATTTATACATGATATATAAGCCTCCTAAACTTGCCATATTGTCCTATGCTTCTTTCATGCTCCTTTGCCCCAAAAAGACTAATTCAAGTGTTGACGATCTGTGTCGATTAACAATCCAGTGGTTCAAATCAGGTATAAATTTCTTCTTCCCAGATTGTATGTGGTAGCCTCAAGCCTCAAAAAGGAGCTTCTTTTATCCTACTAGCTTGAAGACATGGAATCAGAGAAGTTAAATGCTGTTATACATTAGGATTAGGCTCAGTGGTTAGAACGCAGTATTGCAGGCTGACTCTGCCCATCACCTGGAGTTCGATCCAGATGGGGCTCAAGGCTGACTCCATCTTCCATCCTTCCAAGATTGATAAAATGAGGACCCAGATTGTTGGGAGAAATATGCTGACTTTGTAAACCACTTAGAGAAGACTGCAAAGCACTATGAAACGGTAGATAAGTCTAAGTGCTATTGCTATTAAAAATACCCAAGACAAGTTACAGTCCTAATTCACTAATTCATTGGTGGGATAGGGAATGTAAAAGCCAAGAACATGACAATCCATTGCCCAAAATTCAAATACCATTCCTTAGTAGAGGAGGCAGTGGTTCTTAATGACCAGATGAAGTTATAGTGTTTTTATGGACTTTCAAATAGCCAGCAAGGAAGAGACAATTCAGATGTCTAGGAATAAGCTATTGCAGAAGAGAGGTGCTTCCCAAGATCTTACAAATAGCAGTCCATGAGATAAGGGACTTGATATTATTGGGCAAGCAGATTATATAGGGAGAAGAGAACCAGGTCTTGCATCATGAAAGGCTTGAAGGTGATACCTATCATATTGAATTGCACCCAGAAGCCAATTGATAATCAATGCAGCACTCAATGGAAGAGGCTTACTATTGAGCCATTGTATTCTGGACCAATTGGGTGCTCTTCAAGAGCAGCACAATAGGGAGTGCATTGCAGTAGTCCAATCCAAGTGATTAAGGCATGAGCAATTGTAAGTAAAAGCCTCCCTGTTGTGGCTTGTTGGCCACTCCAACAGCCAAATCAGAGGAGAAGGTATGGGAGTCAGGGTCAGCATCAAGGCATCCTGGGAGCTCTGAGGGGGGACAGGGAATTGAGCTGGGAGAGAGAGGGGGGGGAGAGAGGGAGAGAGGGAGAGAGAGAGAGAGAGAGAGGGAGAGAGACAGGGAGACAGAGAGACAGAGAGAGAGAGGCTTAGGACCTGGGTATCTGCGAGACCGTCTTCTGCCACCAATAGCCTCCCACCGACCAGTTCGCTCTCACAGAGAGGGACTCCTCAGAGTGCCGTCAGTCAAACTATGTCAACTGGCGACCCCCAGGGGGAGGGCCTTCTCTGTGAAGGCTCCAGCCCTGTGGAATGAATTGCCCCCGGATATACGTAACGTCCCCGATCTTTGTACTTTCTGCTGTGCCCTGAAAACCCTGATGTTCCAACAGGTGGGGCTAAACAGGTAAATGATTTTTAAAGTTGTTATTTTAATTTTGGGTTTTAGTCTAGTGGGCCAAACTGTGTAATAGTTTTAAACTGTAATTTTATCAATGTTTGTATGTTTGTGTTTTTATCTTGGCTGTACACCACCCTGAGTCCTTTGGGAGAAGTGTGGTATAGAAATAAAATTAAGTAAAGTAAAGTAAAGTAAAGTAAAGTAAAGTAAAGTAAAGTAAAGTAAAGTAAAGTAAAGTAAAGTAAAGTAAAGTAAAGTAAAGTAAAGTAAAGTAAAGTAAAGTAAAGTAAAGTAAAGTAAAGTAAAGGAAGCCTGGGCCATCCATCAGCCCTCAGATGGAGAGTCAACAGCCCCCAGGTCTGGAGGTGGCTGATGAGGAAGAGGAGGAACAGCTGGGTCCAGTGCCTGATGCACGAATGCACAGAAGGCAGAGGAGAGGAGAGCAGTGGAAATCTATGGGCTGATTCTGGGGAAAGAAGAGCCACTACTGCTAGCGAGGCCCCACCCTAGCTCTGGGATTAAAAGGCAGGGGGTGGAGATGAATAGATGTGGCAGACAACTATTTATCTTCTGGCTGTATGGACTTGCTAGCTTGCGAGAGAAACTTTTTGCCGGCACTGCCAGCATTCCTAATAAAGGAATCTTTTGAGTTCACGTCAGAGAGTTTGTCGTGTTTGGGGAACTGGGTTAGAACACTCCCATTCCAGGAGGGTCATAAGTGATGAATAAACTGAAAAAGCTACATTTCAGATTTCACCCCTCTGAATCTAGTGATGTTCCAAATGTTTATTGCAAGTCGTATATTTTCACAATTGCTTACGGAGTTCTGATTTTAAAATGCTTCATCTATTTACAAAACCCCCATTCCAAAACAGTTTTTAAGTAAGTGTTTTCATTTGGGGGATTGTTTTTTTGAAGAGGATTTTAAAAACCACAAATCAATGATGAAACCGAACAGGATAGACTAGGAGTAAACCATGCAAACTCTCTATTGGCTAAAAATAAAACGTGGAGCGAAGAATAGAAGAGGAAAATGTGGAGAATGGAGATCCATTTGCTGGTTGCAGCATATCTTATCAATGACCTCAGCAAACTGATTATGGCCAGTGAGTCATCAAGCTATTTCTAGGCACCTTGTAATGCAGCAAGAATTTCAGCTATGTCCATCTCTACCCCACCAAGGTCTGATTAGCATGCTAACAAAGCTATGTGCATTGCCAAAATCCCCTCTCCCATCGTAATTCTTGTGGCTCATCTTGCCTAACTTCCTGCTAACGTTTTTTTAAAACTAATTTTTAAAAAATTGTCACTTTGTTTAAGGACTGAAATATCTTCAAAGAAGGCAGTATGTAGCAGGGCTGTCTTAACAGCATTATGGGTCCCGGGCAAAACAATGTATTGGGCCCCCTATGACAACTACTCACAAGAATAAAAAGGTAAATGGTCGATAAAATTAAACATATATATGCATGTTTTTGAGAATTTGGAGTAGTTCGGAGAACCGGTAGTAAAAATTCTGACTGGCCCCGCCCCATCTATTCTCTGCCTCCTGAGTCCCAGCTGATTGGGAGGAAATCAAGGTTTTACAGTATCCTTCCCCTGCCACGCCCACCAAGCCATGCCCACCAAGCCATGCCACACTCACCAAGCCACACTCACAGAACCGGTAGTAAAAAATTTTTGAAACCTACCACTGGATAGAACGCTTTTTTTTGCAAAGTGTGTGGCCTTAACTCTAAGTAACCCCTACGTTCAGAGATGGTATTCAGCTGGTTCAGATAGGTTTGGCCCCCCTGCCCCGGCTCTAGCCATCCTATTTAGGCATGTTTTTGAGGCCGGGTGCATGCGGGGAAAGTGTGCACAAGAGCAAAGCTCATGCACGGAAGGCCAGGCGTGTGTGTGAACCGGCTGTGGGCGTGAACGAAGTGAGCATGCACGTGAACCACAAACTGGTAGTAACATAATGAGAAACCCACCACTGCCTAAGTTATTTCTTTTGTGGCAGTCCTGCCTCTTATTGCCCTGAAACCGCTGCTTATAAGGACCAGCCAGCAATTGAATTCATTTGCTAATCACTTGGGCCAACTATCTTTCCTTTCCCAGCGGTTATCTTGATCTCAGACAGTGACACATTAGCCATGTCATGCAAAGAATTCAGGGCTTTCCTGCCCAGTGAGAATGTTTTCTTCAAAGCATATTATCCCTGCCCAAGGAGAATTTTGCTGATTTTCCATTGTCGTGCTTAAGACTCAAAAGTTTGCTTCCCTCCCATTGGTTTTTTTTTTTTTTTTTGGAAGATGCTTTACTTCGGGATGTGTGAAGGCCTCTACAGCTTTAGGGGGTAAAGGTGAATGGAAAAGACGCCCATATTGTATGAAGTCTGACTTTGTATAAAAAAAAGAACACCACTTTTGGGGGGGGGGGGCAGGCAAATGCCCTACTAAGCACTTACATACAAAAGTATGAAGGCTATTGCTTAATGCATTGTAAGCCGCCCTGAGTCTCTGGAGAAGGGCGGCATATAAATCGAACCAATAAATAAAATAAATAAATAAAGTTCAGAAGATGAGATAAATTTTAAGGAAATGGAGTTCACAGTATTCCATCCCCCCTTCTTTTGAGCAATGGTTTATTGCACCAGTAATATTCTGGCATAATTATTATAATTATTCCCCTATTAGTCAATAGAATGTAATGTAACAGTACTTTTACAATTAGGAAGTTATTCCAGGTTATGAAAGATAAGCTCTGGTTATGTTAAGAAAAACAGTGAAGGCAACACACACTTACATTTAAACACTTTTCCAGCCTTCCCAAACTTCTGGTAGGCCCATTTTTTGTCCCCCCTGAGCCTCCATGTGTGCCCTGCTCTTACCAGCATCCAAAACAGGCCGTGTGGGGACTCCTGGGAGGGGAGGGGCATGGTGGGCGGGGCCAGCCAGGAGTGGGATTTGTGGGTTCTCCGAACTGCACAGAATCTTAACTAGAGGTTCTCCTGAACCCCTGCGAACCCTCAGCAGCCCCCCCCCCCCCCTGGTTCCATGTATTGCCATGTTGCTTTGGAAGGGGAGATAGTCCTGGGAACTGACTTCAGAGTGGGTAGGTGGGAAGCAGAAAATTGCAGGAAGGAGAAAGAAACAGCCCAGATTCCTTTTTCTTCAATTAACAAAGGACTGTCCTGAGTCCAAAGGTTTTTCTCTAAATGTAAGGGACAATGGATTAGAACCTTTGTATGGTGAGCCACTTTTGAAGGTCACTGGAAAATCATTCACCCCTATTCTGATGATGAATGCTTTCTACCAACACAGTATAGTATGATCAATGAAGGGAAACCATTGAGAGGAACAACACAGAAACTGGAAGAAAATAGAGAAACTAGATAAACTAGATCAAAAGATTGAAAGGTAAAGGTAAAGGTTCCCTTCGTACCAGTGGTGGGTTGCTCCCGGTTTGGTCCGGTTCTATAGATCCGGTAGTAAAACTGGAGGGAGACTCCGTCCACCTGCCACAACATCATCATGGACTATCTGCACATGTGCAGATGCTTCTGCGCATGTGCACACATGCTCCCCTTATGAACCAGTAGTAAAGGTAAATAGAACCCACCCTGCCTCACACATATGTGCTAGTTGTTCCTGACTCTAAGGGGTGGTGCTCATCTCCATTTCAAAGCTGAAGAGCCAGCGCTGTTCGAAGATGTCTCCATGGTCATGTGGCTGGCATGACTAAATGCCAAAGGCACATGGAACATTGTTACCTTCCCACCAAAGCTGATCCCTATTTTTCTACTTGCATTTTTTACATGCTTTTGAACTGCTAGGTTGGCAGAAGCTGGGACAAGTAACGGGAGCTCACCCCGTTATGGGGCACTAGGGATTCAAACCACTGAACTTCCGACCTTTTGATCGACAAACTTAGTGTCTTAGAAGCTGGGACAAGTAACGGGAGCTCACCCCGTTATGGGGCACTAGGGATTCGAACCACTGAACTTCCGACCTTTTGATTGACAAACTTAGTGTCTTAGCCACTGAGCCAAAAAGTGGTTCCTAAATAATCTTCTATAAACCCAGAATGTGCTATACTGCTGAAGACATAGTTGGTTGCCCTTTACTAATATTTTAGATTTAAACAATCCAAGTTCTATAAGAAATAAATTAAATTGCACCCTGTCCAAGAAATTCTTGATTTGAGCAACAATGTGGCCTGAACAGGAACTGGGGTGGAAAGTTTGCTACCACAGGAAGAAATCTTAGGTCGTCGGAAGGCTGAGGTCTCTCCACACATTCTTATTTGCTTACCACAAATTCCAGAGCGAAATAGTGGTGTTTTCTAACTACATATTTGCTGAGGTTGTGTTTCCACAGTCCCCTGCTTCACATACTGATAACTGCTTTAAAGAATTTTGCCTTTTACGGTGACTATGTGTGAGTGATAGATTTCAGTATCTTTCTTGCCCCCACCTCTAAGATACCAGAGTAATGGAATTTTGGAGGAAATTCCAACCAATTAGAATTAAAACCAAGTTTTCCAACTCCTCTTTATGGCACGATTGACTTTCCAAAAAAACACTGCATTGATGCCTCCTTAGACCATTTGCTTCCTCCAACTTGGTCTCTTTGGCAGTTCCTGGGAGGGGAGTGGGCAACCCAAGCAAATAATCTGTGTTTCCTCAATGTATATTATTTCAGTCGTAACTACTGATGAGCAAGCAGAAAATAAGAAGCAGGTGTTGATGGTAAAGATTGGTTTGGAATCTTATGAAGCTGAATGAAGTAGCAAGAATGATGAAAGAAGCCATGCAGTTATTCAATAGATCTTTGAAATAATTTCCCAGAAACTCTATTTAGTGTACAATTTTGCCTACTTACAATGTGTAATTTGTTGGCTACCCACGAAGATATGCAAGGTATGGACATATGCCCCAAGTCTGCCAACTCAGATCTAGGAAAAGCTTTGTGGCAAGAAGAAACATTGTTGAGGGTACAGAAAACAAATTGAATTAAAAGATGGAGGAAGGAGACCATCGAGCAAGGAATAACATTAGAGGAGGATATGAGCCATGGTGGCACAATGATTAGAGTGCAGTGCTGCAGGCTACTTCTGCTAACTGCTGGTTGACTGCAATTTGGCAGTTTGAATCTTGTTGGCTCAAGGTTGATTCAGCCTTCCATCCTTCTGAAGTGGGTAAAATGAGGACCCAGTTTGTTGGGGGTAGTAGGCTGATTCTGTAAACTGCTTAGAGAGGGCTGTAAAGCACTGTGAAGCGGTATATAAGTCTAAGTGCTATTGCTATTGTTATATGGCTGAAGGATCCAACTTCCCTTATACTACTTGGAGGATCCTGAATAGGTTGAGGGTTGGAGTGCCTAAATATAAAACCAAGTGGAAACTCTTAGTGGATATTGAGAAGCTATGTGAATGTGAAGAGACATAGATCCCAGCCCACCTGCTGGTATGTTGGCTACTACCAACATATATCTGATAAGAAACAGATACATGATAATGGCTTATTTTTGGCCAATGACAAAACCAAGAAGGTGGCTTCATTCTGGCAATTTAGACATGGAAGAAGAAGAAGAAGAAGAAGAATGGGTTTACCCCAGGGGTGAAATCCAGCAGGTTCTGACAGATTCTGGAGAACCAGTAGTGGAAATTTTTAGCAGTTCACAGAACTGGTAGCGGAAATTTTGAGTAGTTTGGAGAACCAGCAAATACCACCTCTGGCTGGCCCAAGTGTAGGGTGGGATTGGAGATTTTACAGTATCCTTCCACTGGAGTGGGGTGGAAATGGAGATTTTGCAGTATCCTTCCCCTGCCATGCCCATCAAGCCACACCACGCCCACCAAGCCATGCCCAGAGAACTGGTAGTAAAAAAAAAAATGGATTTCACCACTAGTTTACCCAACATAATCTGATCAGAAACAAAGCTACTGGCTTCTCCTGTACGGTATGCCATGCTTGCTTAGTTTAAAATGTGGGGTGGGAGATCCAGGAGAAGAGGACAAATCTTGACATGTATCTGGTGATTTCATCACAAAGGTGTTGTACATAATAGACTTCCCTATGCTACTAGGCTTGAAATTCTTGGTATGGATAACTTGGAACTGCGTTGCTTGCAGTCAGACTTAGGTGTTACATACAAAATTGTATGTAGTAATGTTTTACCTGTAAAGGACCTTTTCTGTTTTAATCGCAATAATACGTGCACGAACAACCTTTAAACTCAATGTAAATTGTTCTAAACTTGACTGTAAAAAATACGATTTTTGTAATAGAGTTGTCAAAGTCTGGAGTGCTCTACCTGATTCAGTTGTCTCAACTACAAATTTTCAGTTTTAGTCACAAATTGACCTCCTTGGACCTCACTTTATACTTAAGAGGTCCGTAAAGGGGGCATGCATATGTACCTTTGTATTTTTGTATTATTCCTGTTTTCATTTCTGTTTGACAAAATAAAATAAAATAATAAAATAAAATAAAATAAAATAAAATAAAATAATAAAATAAAATAAATAAAATAAAATAAAATAAAATAAAATAAAATAAAATAATAAAATAAATAAAATAAAATAAAATAAAATAAAATAAAATAAAATAAAATAAAATAAAATAAAATAATAAAAAAAAGCTGTGTATTTGTATCAGGCATTGACATACAACTACGTAATGGCAGGATTTGAAGAAGGCCATTGTACGTTTATCAAAGTGACTCCATCTGTTAAAGACAGTGCTAGTGTTGGTTTTTTTTTTTTAAAAAAAAATTATTATCTCTGCAGCCTTCCTAACTTCCCATGCTTCAAGGGGAACTCCCCCCCCTCATTTTTTTCCTTTCTTTTTTACACATTAGGAAATCTGGTCACCTGAGGAATCATAAGAGCAATGGAAAGTTCTGGAACAAAAACAATACTATTAACAGTGTCCTTCTTCACCTCTTACAATCAATTTCAAAAACAACCTTAAGAGAAATTCAAAAGACATTCTTTAGCTCAAAGAATGAAGTGGAAAAAACAGGAGTTTGTTTCTCAGGGGAAGAATCAACTTCTGGCACATCCTTACCTGAAAAAAAGAAAAAAGAAAAACAAAGATGAGAAGCAGTCTTTGCTTTGAATCACCTCATGATTCATAGAAATTTTTTCAGTTTTTCGAAAGCTTGGTCTAGCCCCGATGGTAACATATTGCTGCCTTTTGACATCCCTCCATGCAGGCAAGGGGTATTTGTTTCCTTTTTATGACCTTTCTTTCTTTGTGTGTGTGTGTACATGTGTGTTCAGATACACAACAACAGCAGAACAATGGTGAAAAAGGGCAACTTGACTCTTCTTGGGCTCTGAAGCGTAGGAGGCCAGACTAACAATCAGCAAGCATTTTGAGTGTTGTTTTGATGTTGTTGCTTGCTTAATATCTTTGGATTTAGTCCTGAACACTCTGTGCAAGAAATTTCTAAACAGAGGGAATTTCTAAACATACACTCATGCGGTATGAAGATTGGCAAACTTATTTTAGCTCTCCAAGATAAGAATTTCATAAGCATGGCAAAGTATCCTTGAAAGAAGATTTCAAAATCTTTAAATAGAAAGCCCTGGGATTTGTAAACTTTGGTAAAAAATTGGGTGTGTATGTGTGTATGAGAGAGAAGGAAACAGGAAAAGAGAGACCTTCAACTCAAGCCACTTCATGCTAAACAGATATTGCTAGAAATAAAATGCATCCTAATACTGAGTATTTTAGACTCAGAGGTGGGTTTCAGCAGGTTCTGACCAGTTCTGGAGAACCGGTAGCGGAAATTTTGAGTAGTTCAGAGAACCGGTAAATACCATCTTTGACTGGCCCTGCCCCCATCTATTCTCTGCCTCCTGAATCCCAGCTGATCGGGAGGAAATGGGGATTTTGCAGTATCCTTCCCCTGGAGTAGGGAGGGAATGGAGATTTTACAGTATCCTTCCCCTGGAGTGGGGTGGGAATGGAGATTTTACAGTATCCTTCCCCTGAAGTGGGGTGGGAATGGAGATTTTACAGTATCCTTCCCCTGCCACACCCACCAAGCCACGCCTACAGAACCGGTAGTAAAAAATTTTTTGAATTCCAGCACTGTTTAGACTTGTTGGCTTTGTTCATAGGAAATTATTTATATGGATGGTTGTGTTAGGTAAAGGATGCACCTAGCATAGCAAATAAATAATGCGTATGAGTATTAAAAGGAAAAAAGAAAAATCTGAGTTTTTCAGAAAATAAACTGCTGAGAGTTATTTAGGTGAGATGGTCAGCATAGGAATAACAGAATAGTAGAACAACAGAGTTGGAAAGAACCTTGGAAGTCTTCTACTCCAATCGTCTGCTCAAGCAGGAAATTCTATACAATTTATAGAGAGTTCTTGAGACCTCCGAGTGGCCCCAAGAACTCTCAGGGAGAATACTAACAACCAGATGACTGCAAAGAAATACTGTATGATTCTTCCAACCCCCCTTCTCCCCAATCCTGTCCAAACTAATCCTTCCATCACCCCCATCATGCTGCCAGAACTGATGAAGTTTCTTGGATGAGAAGCGAAACATCTTTCTCAAGGAAAAAACAACAACAACCCAGTTGCCTTTTGAAAAAGCACCTTTGACACAACTATGACCTGGATGACTGAGAATCTCCCCAGACGTCTGTATGTACAGAAGCACCCTCAGCAAAATAAAACAACACCCACTGTGAGACCGATTCAGAAATTTTATAGGAAAAATTCTCAGCTTGGCTGTCTGTGAGAAGTCTGCAGTTGTAGTTCATGGCCTTTTCCTGCCGCAGGGGTAATTGCGAAATGCCACACCTTCTATTCATTTTGGCAACTCTTACACTAGATTTGGGCATTTTTTTCAACCATCTCATTCCACCTTCATGCTTTGACTAAGGCAGAATTATTGCTAAGATTTAGATTAAGATTTGGGCTGGGATCTGTTCTCCAAGCTTCCAGAAATGTTGTACTGTGTAATCTCATGATGCCTTAAAAATTATTTCTTTTGAACTTATTTCACTGCTAGATGAATGAGCCGTGGTGACACAGTGGTTAGAGTGCAGTACTGCAGGCTACTTCTGCTGACGGTCAGCTGCCAGCAGTTTGGCAGATCGAATCTCACCAGGCTCCAGGTTGACTCAGCCTTCCATCCTTCTGAGGTGGGTAAAATGAGGACCCTGATTATTGGGGGCAATAGGCTGACTCTGTAAACCACTTAGAGAGGGCTGTCAAGCACTGTGAAGAGGGACATAAGTGTAAGAAACAATGGATGGAAACTAACCAAAGAGAGAAGCAACCTGGAATTAAGGGGAAACTTCCTAACAGTGAGAACAATTAACCCATGGAAAAGCTTGCCTCCAGAAATCATGGGTGCTCCATCACTGGAGGTTTTTAAGAAGAAACTAGACCAGTGATCGTGAACCTTTTAGATACCGAGGGCTCAAACTGTGTGCACGCATGCCCAAACTGAACGGTGTGTGCACATGCGAATGTGCACATATGCAGATGAGCACGTGCACAGCAGAGACCCAAAGACCAGCTGGCCAAAGACCAATGTTGGGCATCCCAACATTGGCAGTGCGGTAAGAGGTAAGGTCTTCTCCGTTCGTGAGCTTCAGTTTTGTCATTTTCAGGGAAATAGAAGTTCAAGAAAGAAACGCCACGGAGATCTGACCTGGGAGGACGGTGATGTGCCAGCAGAGAAGCTCTACGTGCCACCTCTGGCATGCATACATAGGTTCGCCATCACAGGACTACGTAGACAGTCACATCTGAAATAGTATAGGCTCTCCTGATTGAGCAGGAGACTAGAAAACTTCCAAGGTCCCTTTCAGATTCTATTCTATTCTATTCTATTCTATTCTATTCTATTCTATTCTATTCTATTCTATTCTATTCTATTCTATTCTATTCTATTCTATTCTATTCGACTTGACTCGACTCGACTCGACTCTGTTCTGTTCTGTTCTGTTCTATTTTGTTCTATTCCATTCTGTTCTATTCTATTCTTCAGCATCTTCAGACCTTCCCTTGGTGGTATTTAAATTTTATTTTAACTTTGCTCCTGTTTGTCTTGTTTTCCTGTTTCATATCCCTGGCTGCCCAGGCTTGGATGGCTAAAGAATTCTAAAAGTTGAAGTTCACAAGTCTTAAAGTTGCCAAGTTTGGAGACCCCTGGTCTACAAAAGCCCATAGCATCTCATTGAAATGCCTCTGCTCTGGAAAGGATATGGTAGTGTACAATATCAATCTTCAAATGTCTAAAAGGATGTCCCCCAGAAGAAGGTTGAGATCTGTTCCCTGTCATTTCTGAGGGCAGGTCACAGAAGAACAGATTTGATTTCAAGGAAGCCAATTCCAGCTGTAGGTTAGGAAGTTCTGCTTTCTACCAATGAGGTCATTTATTGTAGAACCAATTACTGTGAGAGATAGCAGCTCCTCTTTACGTGTTTAAAGCTCAGGCTAGACAACCATCTGTCAGGGAAGCTTTGATTTGGATTTCTGCTCTGAGCAAGGGGTTGGATTTGATGGGGTCAAGAGCCCTCTCAAATCTATGATTGAAAGAAACCCGGGAGACTACAGAACGATTCAATCAAGGGGAATATTTGTAGCTCAGGGTTGAAATGAGGGGTCTTTGGTGGTCTCTGAGCTTGGTGGTTTTCCTGCAGAGATTTCATTACTCAAACTAGGTAACATCATGATACAACGGAAGACAGACCCATATCCCGTCTCCCTTTTGCCATTATTCTATATAAATTCATAACATTATGCATAATTATATATATATAAGTTGATAAGAATTTATAGAACTGGAAGAAATTCCAAAAGGAAACTCTTTTAGAATAGAATAGCAGAGTTGGAAGGGACCTTGGAGGTCTTCTAGTCCAGTGTTTCCCAAACTTGACCCTTTGAAGATGTATGGACTTCAACTCCCAGCATTCCTCAACCAGCCATACTGTCTGGGGAATTCTGGGAGTTGAAGTCCATGCACCTTAAAATAGCCAAGTTTGGGAAACACTGCTCTAGTCCAACCCCTTGCTTAGGCAGGAAACCCTACACCACTTCAGACAAATGGTTACCCAACATCTTCTTAAAAACTTCCAGTGTTGGAGCATTCACAACTTCTGGAGGCAAGTTGTTCCACTGATTAATTGTTCTAAGCATCAGGAAATTTCTCCTTAGTTCTAAGTTGCTTCTCTCCTTGATTAGTTTCCACCCATTGCTTCTTGTCCTGCTTTCAGGTGCTTTGGGAATAGGTTGACTCCCTCTTCTTTGTGGCAGCCCCTGAGATGTTGGAACACTGCGATCATGTCACCCCTAGTCCTTCTTTTCATTAAATTAGATATACCCAGCTCCTGCAACTGTTTCATCAGACTGGATAGACCTGGCTCTAGGCACACAACCAAATAGTGATTTGATTGTACTTCAGTAACATCAGTATATTATGCAATAAAGAAATGATAGCCAGGGTTGTGCAGGAAACGTGGGAGAGATTACAGGTATTATTATTATTATTATTTGCCTATGGACAGGAATCTTGCCAGACTAAAGCAACAATCTGCATAACTCTTAGATATACTCTGTGAATTGCTTGGTGGGTGGTGATTGTTGCCCATATTTGCCTTCTTATTGCATACCAAAAATTCCAAGCTCCACTGTCTCTTTGCTCTCTGGGAAAGAGCCCCTCCCTCCCACGACTCTGACTATATTCCACCACAATTACCACAATATCTGAATGATTGGCCAGCACCAGCCTGTCTGGATCTAGAAGAACCATAAGATTTTAGCCTTAGTATTTTCCAAGACCTTCTGTGGAATCTCTCATCTGGACTTGGGAGGGTCTTGCCCAGTGGTAGGTTGCCCCCGGTTTGCACCGGTTCACAAGAACCGGTAGTAAAACTGGTGGGAGGCCCCGCCCACCACCCTGGATGTGATCATCAGCGATCTGCGCATGGTCAGAAGCAAGGTGCACATGCATGCACAGAAGCAAGGTGCACACTGCCATCTCCTTCCTTGATTTTAATACAACCTTTTCTTTTCTTCCCTTCTCTCTCCTCTTCTGTTTCTTTCTACTTTCCTCATTCCTCTTCTCCTTCCCTTTTCTACTTCCTCTCCTCTTTCCTCTCTCCTCTCTTCTTCCTCCCTTCTTACCCTCTCTCCTCCTTTCCCCCCTTCTTTCTTCCCCTTCTTTTCCTGCTCTTGTCTTCTCACCTCCTAACTCTCCTCCCTCCCCCTCTTTACTTCTCTCCCCTTTTCCACTCCTCATTGTTTCCTTTTTCAATTCAATCTGAGATGGGATTTTCTTTACAGCAGTTACAAATCCAATTATACATTTACCTCTTACAAAATAACTCTCTTCTTTTCTATAATCTATTCTGTACAACCAGCAATTGTTTTGCATGTCATAACAATATATTTATTCTGTCTGAACTTCAAGATTTCGGGAGTGGTTGCTCAAATATGTTTGATTTCTAATATTAGATTAAAGGGGAATTTGGGAACTCTTCATTTATTTCCTTCCTAGAACTGCAGATGGAATTAGTTGGTGGATTTCAAGTGTTTTTGACATTTTGTATTGTGAGTTATTGTGAGACTCTGCTTGTCTCTATTCAACTTACCAAGTGTCACAAAGACAATAAGAAGAGACACATTTTCATTGGAATTATTTATTTATTTATATCCCACTTTTGGAGAAGGCTCCTGCGAGTCCCTTGGACTGCAAGGTGATCCAACCGTTCAGTCCTAGAGGAGATCAACCCTGTCTGCTCTTTAGAAGGCCAGATCCTGAAGACGAAACTCAAGTACTTTGGCCACCTAATGAGAAGGAAGGACTCACTGGAGAAGAGCCTCATGCTGGGAAAGACTGAGGGCAAAAGAAGAAGGGGATGACAGAGAACGATGGATGGATGGAGTCACTGAAGCAGTCAGAGTGAGCTTAAATGGACTCTAGAGGATGGCAGAGGATAGAAAGGCTTGGAGGAACATTGTCTATGGGGTCACGATGGGTGGGACATGACTTTGCAACTAACAACAACAACAATATTGTAGATTTAGGTCTACATTTATTGTACATTTAGATCTTATTTAAATAGAGAACCTATCTTCAACATTTTCATCACCATTGCCACCACCAACCCTGACTTTCCCACATTAATGCGAGCAGAATGAATTTAAGATCCTTTGCATTAAAAATGGGCAACACTTTCCACACCCATCATATTATACTTGATCATAACAAACATCAATAAAAGATGTGATTCACTGTGACATCACTCTGTCAATCTCCAGGGCTGATTCTGGAGATCTGGCAAGTGTCTCTTTCTTCCTTCATCATTACATTTGCATCCCACCTGAAGCTACGCACTTGGAAGAAGAGGACAATTCTTTGCTGAAGGGCATGTGACAGCTGTCCTCCACAGTAAAACCTTCTTGTACTGAACTTCATTGTTGAGTATGGTGTATCACAACTTCCAGACTGACCTAGAACCAAGGCAGGGAAAAGGTATTCTGGAAGATGAAGCTTCAACTCTTTAGATCTGAACTCAATAGAGTTGAAGAACAGGGGACATCATTATTTTGTCTACATGGAGCCAAGTCATGAATACCACTTTGTTTCATGTTGTTCCTGCAATGCAGATGAAAGCATTGCAAAGAAATGTTAGACAGAAGTGAATTTGAAGCATGTGAAGCACTTGCTTGGAATACTTTGACTACTAGTTAGACTCTTTTTGGAAATGATCTCCTGCCCACACCAAAGCCTGGGAAACAAACTCTCACTAGGGTGCTACAGAATGATTTGAAGTGGAGAACCAAAAAGTAATTGAAGCTTTGAGGGACATTATATGGTAAGCTTGTTCAATACCTTTGTGATATCTAAATGCAAACTGGGCAAAATCAAACCAAAACAGTAAGTGCTTACCATATAGAATAGAATAGAATAGAATAGTATAACAGAGTTGGAATGGACCTTGGAGGTCTTCTAGTCCAACCCCCTGCTTAGGCAGGAAACCCTACACCACTTCAGACAAATGGTTATCCAGTCTCTTCTTAAAAACTTCCAGTGTTGGAGCATTCACAACTTCTGGAGGCAAGTTGTTCCACTGATTAATTGTTCTAAGTGTCAGGAAATTTCTCCTTAGTTCTAAGTTGCTTTTCTCCTTGATTAGTTTCTACCCACTGCTTCTTGTCCTACCCTCAGGTGCTTTGGAGAATAGCTTGACTCCCTCTTCTTTGTGGCAGCCCCTGAGATATTGGAAGACTGCTATCATGTCTCCCCTAGTCCTTCTTTTCAGTAAAGTAGACATACCCAGTCCCTGCAACCGTTCTTTATATGTTTTATCCTCCAGTCCCCTAATCATCTTTGTTGCACTTCTTTGCACTCTTTCTAGAGTCTCCACATTTTTTTTACATCATGGCAACCAAAACTGGATGCAGTATTCGAAGCGTGGCCTTACCAAGGCATTATAAAGTGGTATCATCACTTCACATGATCTTGATTCTATCCCTCTCTTTATGCAGCCCAGAACTGCATTGGCTTTTTTGGCAGCTGCTGCACACTGCTGTCTCATATCTAAATGATTATCCACTAGGACTCCAAGATCCCTCTCACAGTTGCTACTGTTGAGCAAGATCCCACATATACTGTACCTGTGCATTTTGTTTTTCTTGCCTAAATTTAGAACCTTACTTTTTTCACCATTGAATTTCATATTTCAACTCAAAAACTTAAAAGAAATTAAAATGGGTGAAGGGAATTAAATGGGTGAAAATGGAGATAGGAGAAGACTATATGTATATATCAGAATGGCAATATATATGCAGAATGCCCTCTCTATTGTACATAAATGCAGGATCTCAATGTCTGCTCTCCACAATTGTTTGCTGAACGAATGCCTGAAATACCGAGCTAAAGCAGCATTAATTAATGGTTGAGTTGCAGGACAGAAATGCCATTTGCGATTTTCTAATGTAAAATTATTTTAATTGTTGCCAATAGACTCAATTTCCCTCTTTTGATGGGCAGCTGGATCTCAACGGGTTGTTTGTGTTGGCTGTACCTGCCTTTTGCTTCAAACACTTATGCTTTATTGAGCCGTGCTTGAGTGATTTTTGATTTGGCAGATAATGACTATTTTGAAGAAGAAAGGAGATGGAAACATGCTTATCAGTAGGCAGATCACAGAAAGTTTCCATGGGCTTGTAGTGCCCACATTTTTCATTTCCAGCCTGGCACGAAAATAGACTGTATGTACCTTGTAAAGGCCTTTATTAAACTCATACCCACAGTCAGCGTTCCAGAAAAACCCAACTCCAATTAAAAATTCTGAGACAAGCATTTTCTCAAAGTTCCATTTATTAGAGTAGGTGTAGTGGCACATCTGGAAAAACCCAAATTTGAGTGTTCTGGGTTTTCCCTCAGTAAATCAAAAACCTCAAATCTATCCCCTGCACCCATCAGTCCATCACAAGGTCCAACCACCATCCGTCCCATCTCGAGACATCACTCCAATCCAGGGATGAAATCTAAAAATTTTCCCTACTGGTTCTGTGGGTGTGGCTTAATTGGTGGGTGTGGCCAAGAATAATAAATAATAAAAATAATAAACAAAGTACACAAAACAATAAGAGGTACCTAAAACCAACTTTCACACTTTACACACACACAACACAATACAGCACAACACAACACAACACAGCAGACTCACACAGAATGTAAAAGCAGCTGTACTTCACCCAAAATGGCCCCTGCAACAAGCAGGAACCTCACACAGCCACAAAAAGCTCAAAAACCAACGTTCACATTTTACACACACACAAAACTCAACACAACTGACTCACACACAATGTAAAAGCAGCTGCATTTGACACAAAATGGCCCCTGCAACAAGCAGGAACCTCACATAGCCACAAAATACTCTTTTTCCATACAAAATGCCACATACACCTTTTTAAGATTTTGTGTGTTTGCGTAGTTAGAGTGAAACTTTAGAGAAAGACACCAAATCTCAGAAAGCTGCACAAATATTTATTTTATTATTTTATTTTATTGTATTTATAGTTTTAGATAAAAGCAGCTAAATTTAAAACTTCCTTAACTTTAAATTGCTATATATAAGTCTAAGTGCTATTGCTATTGCTATTCCTCGACCGAGTGACCAATCTTGAGAAAATGAATTGCAGACACAGAAATTCACTATCTCATTCTCACTGAGTTGCAGGAGGAGAAAGATTACCCAGTTTGATCTAGTGCTGCTAGAACTGAACAAAATGCTAATAAATGTTTACTTTTTTTTTTTAACGTGATGACTGGAGAGTGACATTGGTTAGAGTGATGGAACTTCAGAATTATTTGTGAGATCATCTTAGGAAAGGCAGAGCTCACAGACATACAAAAATTAGAAGTTATTAACAGTAGATTCAGCTGTCTCAATATTATGGAAAGTTCAGTTTAGCTTTAATCGTTTTAGATAACTTCATGCATAGGATTGTCATGGTGCAATTTGTAGGACCATGGACAGATCCCTTGAAAGCAAATAACTTTGGTAGAGTTTCTCCAAGCTCTAAATAGACCTACCATCTTTGTTCCAGCTCTTGTTTGAGGTGTAGAAGTCTTTCAGTTTTAAAACAGAAATCAAGTGTTTTATGGCCTCACTCAGTGAGGTTCAGTCCTTTAATAACAACTGGTTCAAGGAGGAAATATTTTAGGTGGATTGTATTCTAATTCCAGGGTTTTAAAAGTCTTGAATTGAAGAATTAGCATCTCAAAACGTAGGTGGATAAGATAAAGTTAATAAGACTTGAAGTTCAAAAAAGGGCAAGAGGTGATGGCTAGATATAGAATTTTTTTTTAACATGGTTATTTTATTAAGTGTTAGAAAAAAGAAGTAGAAAGTAGAAATTGGGAAAATAGTATTATGTTTACTGAGACACATTATAATTATTATGTACACACAAATGTGAGACATTGAAAAATTACAACTATGCATTTTTTAAAATGGTAATATCATTATCAGAATTGTATGCAAAGTATATTGAGCCAGATAATACACTGATCATCTTTTTAAAAAAATCATACATAAAATTATATATATATATATATATAAACATAAGTAGATAATGATGCAATTCTCATCTATATCTGGAGGACAACTTATTGTCCAACCCTACATTAGAAAATGGTTAACTGTAAAACACATTTAAAAAAAAACCCACCAGTTTGATGCTTGAAGAAAATTTTTAAGAGAGTAGAGATCATTAATCAATTTGGCTTCCGAAATCAAAACTATTGAATGCTGATCCCTGCTTTAGATTAATCTCTGACTTTCAGATTTTGAGAAGAGTTGAGTAATGGCCCTAAGTAATAGTGGAAGGTTTTGAGCCTTCTGGAAGGATAGCTACCTCAACATCATTGATTCTGGAAGATAAATAACAAAGGTGGCCTTTTTAGCCTCAGAGGTTAGGTTGGCTAGATGGAAAAAAAGAATATGACAAATGAGATTTACTAGTTAGTCAGAATTTGAACCTGGACCTCCTTGGTGACTGTCCAATACTGTAAACATTAGTCTACACTCTCACAATGCTCCCTCCAAGTTATCTATGAATGCCTTAACTCAGAGACATATGTAGATAGTGCTGCTATTTAGTAATATGGAAAATACAGTTGTCTTTGTTGTTGTTGTTGTTAGTTGTGAAGTTGTGTCCAACCCATGGACAACTTTCCTCCAGGCCTTCCTGTCCTCTACCATCCCCCGGAGTCCATTTAAGCTCACACCGACTGCTTCAGTGACTCCATCCATCCATCGTTCTCTGTCATCCCCTTCTTCTTTTGCCCTCAGTCTTTCCCAGCATGAGGCTCTTCTCCAGTGAGTCCTTCCTTCTCATTAGGTGGCCAAAGTATTTGAGTTTCGTCTTCAGGATCTGGCCTTCTAAAGAGCAGTCAGGATTGATCTCCCGAAGGGCAAAACAAGGGCAAATGCTTAATAGGATAAGTTATGTTAAAATACTCCCATTACTTTCCTAAGTAAACTAGGTAGACAGAAAACTCATAGCGTGTCAGAACTGTGCAGAAAACTTCCTTCTGTGGCAGCACGTAGCTGAATCGAGTACCCCCTGCAGCTTAGTGTGCTCCAGGCAGCTACTGAAAAATCTTAAGTATGTGAGTCGGATGTTATGTTTCATCAGTCAACAAGGCCTAGGTGAGTGCCATTGGATCAGAGTCAATTCAGTAGAAAGAACAGCACGTAATATAATGTTGCAGCTATGGAGTAAGTTTATGAGATGCAGGGGAGCAATCTTTCATAAGAAATGTCTTTTGATGTGAATAGCTGGCAGCTCAATCTTTTGGAAAATGTAGAAGTTAATACTTGGGCAGAGAAAGATTAAGTCTGGAGATTCAGCTCAGAAGGGATTTGACTAAATCTTTGAATTGAATCTGGTTTCCAATGATTTTGATTAAAACATCAGAATAGAATAGAATAGAATAGAATAGAATAGAATAGAATAGAATAGAATAGAATAGAATAGAATAGAATAGAATAGAATAGAATAGAATAGAATAGAATTTGTCTTGGTGCATGTGCTCTCAGTGTACATAAAATAAAATATGCATTCATCAAGAATCATAAGGTACAACACTTAATGATAGTCATAGGTTACAAATAAGTAATCAGGAAACAATATCAATATAAATTGTAAGGATACCAGCAACAAGGTTTCAGTCATACAGTCATAAGTGGGAGGAGATGGGAACAATGAGAAGATGAGAAGATTAATAGTAATGCAGGCTTAGGAAATAGTTTGGCAGTGTTGAGGGAATTATTTGTTTAGCAGAGTGATGGCGTTAGGGAAAAAAATGTCCTTGTGTCTAGTTGTTCTGGTGTGCAGTGCTCTATAGCGTTATTTTGAGGGTAGGAGTTGAAACAGTTTATGTCCAAGTTGCGAGGGGTCTGTAAATATTTTCACACCCCTCTTTTTGATTTGTGCAGTATACAGGTCCTCAATAGAAGGCAGATTGGTAGCCATTGTTTTTTCTGCAGTTCTAATTATCCTCTGAAGTCTGGGTCTGTCTTGTTGGGTTGCAGAACCAAACCAGACAGTTATAGAGGTGCATATAGGATGGGATATGATAGGATGGGATGGGATAAGAATAGAATAGAATAGAATAGAATAGAATAGAATAGAATAGAATAGAATAGAATAGAATAGAATAGAATAGAATAGAATAGCATATCATACTTTATTTGGCCAAGTGTGATTAAACACACAAGAAGTTTGTCTCCAGTGCATAAATTCTCAACGTACATACAAAAACAAGAAAGTAATAATAATCAAAATAAGGATACCAATAAAAGAAGGTAGTAGAAAAGATGAAAAGGATAATAGTAATACAGCCATACTATATGAGTAAATATACTTACACATAAGACATAATACTGTGGGAATTAGATGTTCAGCAGAATGATGGCATGGTGGGAAAATTGTCTCTGTGTCTAGTTGTTTTGATACCCAATGCCCTGTAGCACCATCCCAAGGGGAGGAATTGAAATGGTTTAAATCCAGGATGTGAGGGATCTGTAGATATTTTCTCAGCTCTTTTTCTGCCCCTTGATCCTCTACGGGTCCTCTATGGAAGGCAGGCTGGCTGCAATTGTTTTTTCTGCATTCCTAACTATCTGTTAAAATCTGTGTTTGCCCTGTATACCAAACCAAACCAAACCAAACCAAACCAAACCAAACCAAACCAAGCTGAGCCAAACCAAGCCGAGCCAAACCAAACCAAACCAAACCAAACCAAACCAAACCAAACCAAACCAAACCAAATCGATGTACATGAATTAATTTGGTGATTCAGAATTAATTGGATGATCTGACATAATTCGAGTGCTCAACATCTGGGCAAATTAATCCAAATCCATTGCATTACTTGAGCTACACCTGAGCGAGGTTTGCTTATCCCACACATATCTCTATGTTCTTGGCAATATTTGACATCTACATACAAATTCCAGTTGTGATGTTTGAAGTGGCATCTGCAGCTGCCCCAAAAGCTGTAACTAAATAATATTTTAATGGGGCAAGAAGGAGGAATTATTAAACACGTAGGAAGCTATCGTATTAGCTAGATCAAGTAGAGACACGTTGTTTTTTAAACTCAATTCTAATTTAATTGCAATTAACATTTAATTGAAGCAGGTTTGGTTTTTCTCCTGACATTGCTAATGTTTTGTTCAGACCTTACACATTTAGGGGAACATGAGGTCACTGAGAGGCCAAACATGGGTCTTGGATTTCAAAATAGGGTTGAAATGAGTTTTCATTGTCTTAGACCAAATCACATTCAGATGTGCCTACTCACCTGGGAAACTCCTCCCTTCAACATTTCATGGTGGAGCCAGGATCGCATCCAGACAATCCTAATTCTTCTTCCATGGACCATGCCATGTCCTTCATTGCCTCTGCATTAATACAGTAGTGGCCAAAATTGTGGAAACCTTTTGGGAAAAGTGTATTTTTGAAGTTTGATGGCTAATAACACCAAGTTTTTTGGGGGGGAAGGTTTCAAGATAATCCTATTTCACTGCTGATGAAGAGCCTGGGAAGAGCCCAGACCTTAACCCAATTGAAAATCTATGGAGCCTACTAAAGAAACTTGTTAGTCAGAAGTGACCCAGCAATAAAATCCAGTTAATAGAAGCCATCATTCAGTTTTGGTTTCACATTATAACAGCTGCAGAACTCAAAGACTTGGTTCACTTCATGAAAAGACGTTGTAAGGCCATAATTCATGCTAAAGGTTACCTAACTAAGTATTAACTGACATGGTGATAATTTTTGTATACCTCGTTTTTTCTATGGTGATAATTTTTGTATGTCTCATTTTTTCTACATTTCACTTTTCTTCTTTAGACTGTAACTGCTATTCTAATAGCAAATCCTTCATAAAAGTTATTGCAGTACATTCTTGATTCAATTATCTTTCCATTGATATATAATTTATGATACTACGCCAACAAAAAAAGTGGTGTTATCAGCTAGTTTTAGAAAATATACTTTTCCCAAAAGGTTTCCACAATTTTGACCACTACTGTAGGTGACTGAATATTTTTCCCAGCCTGCTGGATTCTGCATTCATTTATTCTGCCATCATCTGCCCTCTATTGACTGAGCATTAAGAGAGTGTTTGTCTTTTGGTTAAAGATATACTTAATAGAGGTAATTGGTTCACTATAGCTAGTAGGAGTCTAACATCCGTTAGTCCTGTAAATATACTGAGATCAGTCGAGTGTGATTTTAGGGGGGAAATCCAATGGCGCCATGATATTACTGATCTATTTCTCTTTTGCTTGGAAGTAGAGTTCTAATTTCAGAATAGGAAAATAACACCAAAATCTCATTATTGCTTGTCCATTAGATTGCAAGGCCATCTCCCCCACCCCTCCGAAAGCTAGAGAATATTGACTTATGAAAGTCACAAGGGGGAGCATAACAGGATTTGGGAGAGATTGATGGTCTTCATAATTCAGATTCAGAAAATCTACCATTCCTACCCATCTTGCACATGTACATTCAGCAAGGGATGTAATTTAGCTGCTATTTCTCTTTTAGTATTGTTCACAAATGTTACCTGCTCTAGAAAAAGACTTAGAGACCAGGACAGATTTCTATCTTAATTTTCATCCTGAAACACACACATACACACCCTGATACAGTAAGGGCACAATGGCTCAGCAGTTAAAGGTGCTGAGCTTGTCAGCTGGAGAGCTAACAGCCCGGGTTCGAGACCCATGCAATAGAGCTGTGATGCCGAACCTACGGCATGCGTGCCAGAGGTGGCACACAAAGCCCTCTCTCTGGGCACATGCGCTGTTGCCAGCTGGACTTCTGGTTTCCAGCGCACACATGCATGCCAGCCAGCTGGTCTTCACAGGTGCCAGAGTGCTGGAAAACGGCCTAAAGACGGCCTGAAAAACAGTCAAAAAACAAGGCTTTTTTCGGGCTGTTTTCAGGCTGTTTTTTGGGCCATTTTCAGCCAGTTTTTAGGCTGTTTTTGGGCCCGAAAAACGGCTTGAAAGCAGCCCGAAAAATGGCCAAAAAATAGGCATGTGCATGCCAGTCAGCTGATCTTCAGGTTTCTGACACTCTGGGCACTCGGTGCCAAAAAGCTTCGCCATCCCTGCAATAGGTTGAGCTCCTGTTATTTGCTCCAGCTCCTTTTGCAACCTAGCAGTGCAAAAGCATGCAAGTGCAAGTAGATAAATAGGTACCACTTTGATAGGAGGATACCTTTGTTCTGTGTGCCTTTGGCATATAGTTATGCTGGCCACATGACCACGGAATCATCTTCTGACAATGCTGGCTCTGTCAGCCAAGAAACAGTGCTGAGCAACATGCCCTAAAGTTGGACATGACTGACAGGGAAACTTTTACCTTTTATAGTAGTTCCAGGGAAAAGTGGAGTTGTGGATACTTATGCATATGTTTGAGGAAGCTAGTATTTTTAAATGAAAAATATTTGTTTATTGTTCGTTTTTGCATCTAACTTCCAGACAACAACCCAGTTTCAGGTAAAACATTTAAACATTTAAATATATTTTGGCACATAGAAAATAGAAAGTTAGGTATCCAGGTTAAAGTATTTCCTAAGAAAGTTCATTAAACTGCTTAGGTGGGACAACCACCTTCACCTCCAAATAGAGAGAAGTCAATTGTTGTTTGAGAAGATTGGATGATAATAAGATGATTAAAGAAGGGAAGTTATGTTACATTCCTTCATTTCCAACACCCGTACAATCATTATCATATTGAGCCGGAAATGCACCTTAGCTAAATCTTCATAATGGTTGGAAATTTGTGGGAATTTCCCCTTCATCATTCGGGCGCATAAATCAGTAACCGTTATTTGCCAAAGGGTGGAGAAGAGAGTTTTTGGAAACACATTGTGAAATTGGGTGAGACTGTGCTCTGCTTTGTTCTGAGGAAATAAGTCATTTGAGGGAACATGATATTATTTAATGTTAATATTTAATCATATTTAATATAAGAGCTGTGGTGGCGCAGTGGTTAGAGTGCAGTATTGCAGGCTACTTCTGCTGCCTGCCGGCTGCCTGCAATTTGGCAGTTCGAATCTCACCAGGCTCAAGGTTGACTCAGCCTCTCATCCTTCCGAGGTGGGTAGAATGAGGACCCAAATTGTTGAGGGCAATGGGCTGGCTCTGTAAACCGCTTAGAGAGGGCTGTAAAGCACTGTAAAGTGGTATATAAGTCTAAGTGATATTGCTATTTAATCACCTATTCACAGATCTTGATTGTATGGTTCTTATATAATGGGGATAGGTGTGTGTGACAAACCAGGTGGAGATAATAAGTATCCAAAATTCTCTCTCTGATGCTATAAAATATTCCATGGAGTGACTGGATAACATATGATCAGAGTGCCATCCTTTGAGACGGGGTACTGGGGTTCAAATCCCAGCTGGTAGCAATAGCAGTAGCACTTTGACTTTTACACCACTTTATATTGCTTTTTAGAGCCCTCTTTAAGTGGTTTACAGAGTCAGCATATTGCCCCCAACAATCTGGGTCCTCATTTTACTTGGAAATGTACTTGGAAAGATGGAAGGCTGAGTCAACTTTGAGCCTGTCAGAATTGAACTCCCGGCTGTGGAAGGCAGTTAGCATGCAATACTACACTCTAACCACTGCACCACCAGGGCTCCTACCTTACTCGTAGGGGTTCTTTGACAAAGACCCCCTATGCTTCAGCTGCCTACCTCAGATGTGAGAGTGACATGGTCATGTTGGTTTGGATACTGCTCAGATTAAGAAGATCCACATCAGAAGTTGAAAAATTAGGACAATCTGTCAATAAGTGGACCCTTGGAACATACAAGGGAATCTGGAATTGATGCAACCCTCTACAATCGATAAATCAGTAGATGTATAAGATTCCAATAGTGGATATATAATCTTTCCTAAAGATTTTTGGTAAAGAATAAAAACAATATAAATTTTGAAAAGAGAGTAAAGAAAGTAAAGTAATAAATAGATGAAGAAAGGTGCAAAGAAAGAAGAAAATTAACAAAGAAGCAATTTCCAATTTTCTTAATGGTAGTTACAGATACATTGATATTTTACCCCCTGTCTCTAAGGTTACAACATAATTTCCTTCTTTCCATAATCTACCATTTTCAGTTGTCAAACCACGTAAATCACGTTCGTTTTTTTCTTTCAGCGAAAAGTCCATAAGGGGTTAAAGGTTCCCCTCGCACATATGTGCTAGTCGTTCCTGACTCTAGAGGGCGATGCTCATCTCCGTTTCAATGCCGAAGAGCCAGCGCTGTCTGAAGACAACTCCATGGTCATGTGGCCGGCATGACTAAATGCCAAAGCTGCACTGAACGCTGCTACCTTCCCACCAAAGGTGGTCCCTGTTTTTCTACTTGCATTTTTTTACGTGCTTTCGAACTGCTTGGTTGGCAGAAGCTGGGACAAGTAATGGGAGCTCACCCCATTACGCGGCACTAGGGATTAGAACCGCTGAACTGCCGACCTTTCGGTCAACAAGCTCAGCATCTTAGCTACTGAGCCACTGCGTCCCTTCCATAAGGAGTTACAAGTTGCTAATCTCTCTCTCTCTCTCTCTCTCTCTCTCTCTCTCTCTCTCTCTCTCTCTCTCTCTCTCTCTCTCTCTCTCTCTCTCTCTCTCTCTCTCTCTCCTCCCCCCCTCCCTCCCTCCCTCCAATCAGCACTGCAAAAATTTCTTTTTCTCCTTCCTCTCTGCCTTCTCTGTCTCAGTGCAAATTCCATTCCTTTTAAAACAGATTTAAGTGCAATGATATGTGATCCAAAATGTGGTCACAAGCCATAATTCTCACTTTTCTAAATTCTGTTTTTAGTACCGTTTACAGGAAGTCAGATCTCCTGGGAGTAAACCTACCTGCAAGTGCAGACTCATCCTGTCCTATGCCATTTGTCTTTCAGCAATAAAGGCATGTAAAATAGCTCTGGCATGATTTTAACACCAAGAAAATCTAAGGTTCTCTGAGAGAGACAGAGAAGTGACAATTGAGCAAAAGCTGTTTTGTGTTGTTTCTAACACTCCCAATGTGCCTGTCAATCCTCCATAAAAGTGATCTATCAAAAGCTGGGGGAAGTACATTTGTGCAAATACAAGGAAGTACATTTGTGCAAGTACAAACAAATGGAAAAGTAACAAAAACTTGAAGCGAATCCGTTCAGAGACCAAGGAATGCAAACTCTTCCCTGGGTGGAAAGCTGGAAAACCATGGAGAGCTCAGAGTCTAAAAAATAACATTACATTAAGAAAGACTGGGCCAGCCTATCTACAAGACAAAAGACCTCCAGCTCCAGGATGATGGGATTAAGACATGACCCTACAGGACATAATAGAATTAACCCATCTGGCAGCAGAGCTCACCACATGGCATAATCACCTGGGACATTGCATCACCCAGCAAATGTCAACCAAACCTGGGACTCAGACAACCTACAAAGTTAGCTATGACCCCCCTACAACAGCCAATAGAATACATGTTCTTACACAGGAACAGGAAGTTCAAATGCAAAGCCCAAGAGAGGGTATAAATACCTCTCTCTCAACTCCATGTGATCAGCTGTCCAGAACCATGAGCTTGGTGGTTCTGCTTCACCATTAAACCATCTTTCCAATCAGCCTCCATGGTTCCAGTGTTTTTCTCCCAGCTTGGAACTGAACCAGATGGATATTTCTTCCAGCATGCATATATGAATTCTCCTAACCCTTCAGGTTATATTCAAAAAGGTGCTTTATTGGATAATGTGTCCTCTATTTTATGCCTTTCATTTTTTTCCTATTCTATCATTCCTCAGATGTACTGCCACTAAGAGAATTCCTAAATTCTGGGGGGGAAAAGGTTACTGTTTTTCCAGAGAGATGGATTATAAATCAAGTGAATAAATAGAGTTCTCTTATTTCAATTCATTCTCAACTTCTCTTTGCTATTGAAGCATGTGTAAAACAGACTGCTTTTTGCCATCAAATGTTGGAAGCAGGGGTAGGCTGCTGGGGGTTCACAGAGGTTCGGGAGAACTTCTAGCTAAGATTCTGTGCAGTTTGGAGAACCTCTAAATCCCACTCCTGGCTGGCCCACCCACCCCTCCACTCCCAGGAGTCTCCATGTGGCCCGTTTTGGATGCAGGTAAGCGCAGGTCACATGTGGAGCCTTGGGGAGAGTGAAAAATGGGCCTACCGGAAGTTCGAGCCAGGCCAAAAACAGGCCCGTTTCTGGCCTCCAGAGGGCCTCCGGAGCCTGGGGAGACCATTTTCGCCCTCCCAGAGGTTCGAGGAAAGCCTCTGGAGCCCAGGGAGGGCAAAAAAAGCCCCTTCCCATGGTGCAGGAGGCTGACTAGGCCACACCCACCATGGTCACACCCACCCAGCAACCAGGCAGAGAACCCCTTGCTAAAATTTTTGAAGCTCATCCCTGGTTGGAAATAAATGTAAGCAAGCTTTTTGCAAAATTACTAGCGCTCCTTACAGGATTAACTGAGAAAGATCAAGAGAGAGAAAGATAACCAGGCACCTCCTTGGGGACACTGCAGAAGGAGAACCGTGCTAGTCTACAGTAGCAGAAAATTTGGAGGAATCTGGTAGCATCTTTTACGACTAATAGATTTTGACTAATAGATTCCTCGGTGGCACAGAGTGGCTAAACCGATGAAAGATTTAATTAGGGTGAGATGGGAAAAAGAGAGGGGAAGATTGCTTGGGTTTGCAGATACAGGTTACTTGTGAGATAGAATACAAGTAACTTATCAGTTAGAGGAGTGTTTCCCAAACTTTTGACATATGTGTACCCCTTCTATAATTTTGTAACGCTGAGTACCCCTCATAAAAAACATATGCTTTAATAAAAATCAAAATATATTTATTTTTTCTTTTTTTGGTATATACACAAAATAAACGAAAGTTATTTTGTTCCCGTTTCCAAGTTTCCCAGTTCCCGTGTAAAAACTGCGATACGCGCCTATTTCTTTCTTTGTTCTGTGGGCGCAGCTAAGCACGGTGCAGTGGATATTCCCACGTGATCCCCACTAAACTCCGGTGCAACGCGTACCCCCACCAAACTCTTCCTGTACCCCTGGGGGTACGTGTACTCCACTTTGGGAAACACTGAGTTAGAGGGATGCAGGGGCTCAGTGGCTAAAACGCTGAGCTTGTCAATTGAAAAGTCGGCAGTTCAGCAGTTCGAATCCCTAGTGCCATGTAATGGGGTGAGCTCCTGTTACTTGTCCCAGCTTCTATCAACCTAGCAGTTCGAAAGCACATTAAAAATGCAAGTAGAAAAATAGGGACCACCTTTGGTGGGAAGGTAACAGCCTTTGGCGTTTAGTCATGTCAGCCACATGACCACGGAGACGTCTTCTGACAGCACTGGCTCTTTGGCTTTGAAACGGAGATGAGCATCGCCCCCTAGAGTCAGGAACGATTAGCATATATGTGCGAGGGGAACCTTTACCTTTACCTTATCTTATCAGTTAATTGCTGCAGGTCACAAAAGTTCGCGCCTTTTAATAAAAAAAAAAGTGTTGGTTGGGAAAACTGCTACCGGTTTTATTCTGATTTTTTTCCCCCACTCCATTCCTTTCTAGTGAAATGTAAATTCACATCATGGGAGGTCTATAGATAATTCAGCTTTATGCAATGCCCATCCTGGTTAGTTTGTCACATTGCAACACCGCCCTCTGTTGGAATGAAATATTGAAATATTCTTCCATCTGATTTTATCCTCCTCTCTGTCTCTCTGGGGATCAGGATTAGAGCCAATGGAAATAGTCGGAGAAGTACAATTTCAGCTAAATAGGGGTTAGGTGGCAGACTCAGGGCAGGAGGAAATAAGCAGAGAATTCACACCAGACTGGTTTATTTTATATATATGGATTCCAACATGTTGCATAACTCAAACCCCTGTCTTAGCATGTTATTGTATGTACTAATGCAAAGTGGGGCATTAGTTTGGGCCTGGCATGTTTTTCAAAACTTGCTATATGATGGCCCTAAATCGGGAGTCTGATGGCATTTTTTCAGACCAGCAGATTGTAATAAAAGGTTTAAAAAATGTAATGAGTGTATGAATGACATGTAATCAATATGGAGATTCTTCATGGTGGCACAGTGGTTAGAATGCAGTACTGCAGGCTACTTCTGCTGACTGCCAGCTGCCTGCAGTTTGGCAGTTTGATTCTCACCAGCTCACGATTGACTCAGCCTTCCATCCTTCCAAGGTCGGTAAAATGAGGACCCCAAATTGTTGAGTGCAATATGCTGACTCTGTAAAACCACTCAGAGAGTGTTGTAAAGCACCGTGAAGTGGTATATAAGTCTAAGTACTATTGCTATTGCTATTCTAAGTCATCCATGTCATGGCTGCCACAAAGCTGTGCTGGAGGTATGCAGTTCATGATAATGAACTGAAGAAGATTCTTGGAAGAGAAGCGAAAAGTCTTCAAGGAAAAACAAAGAAAGTCCAGTTGCCTCTTGAAAAAGCACCTATAATGATCCAAACACCAATCCATATAGTCATGTTCATATGATGCTTATTTTATATCATCAATATATTTATATTCCCTGATTTGATAGGCATTCATCCAAACAACAATAGTTATAAACCTAGAGACTGCACCTGTATAGCATGTAAGCTTAGTCAAAATTAACCATCGTGGGTTAGCATAGTGTATGAAGCCTGATGATTTGGTGACTTTATGATTGAAAGTATTGTGCAAATCTTGGAAAAGGTTTAATCCAATAGCCAGATTCGGTGTTTTGTGCAATTGCACAAGAATTGAGAAGGACGAAATAGGCCATCAAATCCAAACCTCTGAAATTAAGGCATCCAGAGACTGATGTCTACCAGCCAGTGGTGGGTTGCCCTCTGTTCGGACTGGTTCTATAGAACCAGTAGTAAAACTGGTGGGAGGCTCCGCCCACTGACCCAGATATCATCATAAGTGATCTGTGCATCGCACGGGCATAATGCAAACTGGTAGTAAAGGTAAGTAGAACCCAGCCCTGCTACCAGCCTATTTGGAACATACCTGCTGAAGGGAAAGTCTCTTATTATGCTTTCTTCCATTGCTGAATTGCCCTTATCGCAAGGGCTTTTCTCAAAACTCAATTATAATCTTTCTTTCTGTCACTTAAGGCCATTGCTTTCCAATCCTGCCCTCTAAGATAATATAGAACAGACCTTGGCTTTCTTCTACGTGACTTTCCTTCAGTTATTATCCCTTTCCTTAACTATCTTTTCTCAAGTAAAATACTGTAATGCCCTATATCAGCAATCTCTCCACTTTATAATTAAGCTATAGTCCAATTAATTCACATCAAATCTGCAGTCACACTTCCTTTGCGATGAACCTTAATAGAACTCCATGATATTTAAGGCTAAGCACATAAGACTAAATGCATCTCTACAAGTAGTGTGATGTTGGTAGAGCTAATTGGAGCCCATGGCAATGCTATGAAGCCAAGAGAAGTCTACATGGGCCCTTTCGCCCTCTTACACATCTACTCTTCATAGCAAGAACTAATGATGCTAGGCCGTAGTTTTATGAAAGTTTCCAGGGTGAGGAGACTTGGCATTAATGTTGTAGCATCAAAATACTATATCCTATGCCAATTTCTAGCTTTGTACATAGCTAGTAACATATTTGTTACTCTGGACTACATTTTAATGGCTTGCCCAGAGATGAATTGGGCGCATCTGAGCATGGCTATCTGTTACAGGTTGGGAACAATTATCAACCAGCACAGCCACTTTTCCTTGTGGTCATCAACTAGTTATCTATGAATATGAAAATAAACCCTAAAGGAAATGTCCTTGCAACAAGCATTTTCCTTTTTCCTCCCTGTGCTTTGTTCCTCAGACCAATCCCAAACTTCTAAATAACCACTTTATTATCTCATCACATAGGCACTTGGTAATAGTGTCTACATTGTTTGCAAAGTGAGAAATTGTCTGGAATGTGTAAAGGTTGGAAATGTGAACAACAAGAAGGGACATTTTATCACGTTGTGTTTTTTTTAAAAAAGCTAGAAAATTCTGAATTCAAATTCTGCATAAACAGAGGGATAGACTCAAGATCATGTGAAGTGTTAATACCATTTTATAATGCCTTGGTAAGACCACACTTGGAATATTGCATTCAGTTTTGGTCGCCACAATATAAAAAAAGATGTTGAGATTCTAGAAAGAATGCAGAGAAGAGCAACAAAGATGATTAGGGGACTGGAGGATTAAACATATGAAGAACGACTGCTGGAACTGGGTACGTCTAGTTTAATGAAAAGAAGGACTAGGGGAGATATGATAGCAGTGTTCCAATATTTCAGGGGCTGCCCCAAAGAAGAGGAAGTCAAGCTATTCTCCAAAGCACCTGAGGGCAGGATAAAAAGCAATGGGTGGAAACTAATCAAGGAGAGAAGCAATCTAGAATTCAGAAGAAATTTCCTGACAGTTAGAACAATTAACCAGGGGAACAACTTGCCTCCAGAAGTTGTGAATTCTCCAACACTGGAAGTTTTAAAGAAGAGATTGGACAACCATTTTTCTGAAATGGCATAGGCTTTTCTGCCTCAGCAGGGGGTTGGACTAGAAGACCTCCAAGGTCCCTTCCAATTCTTCTATTCTATTCTATTCTATTCTATTCTATTCTATTCTATTCTATTCTATTCTATTCTATTCTATTCTATTCTATTCTATTCTATTCTATTCTACTCTACTCTACTCTACTCTACTCTACTCTATTCTCATGCACCAGTTCAGAGGATTGTAAAGATCCTCTGAAAATATACAAGTGAAACCAGAGGCTTTTCTTTTGAGATCGGTGGGCAAACTGTTGGAAAAAAAGTCATGGAACTTTTTTGTTTTTATATTGTAGGCACAAAGACAGGAGGATTTGATACCACCCACATTGGAGGAAGGGTTGGTAAAGATAAAGGACACTGAGGAAATGATTAATTTGACTTGTTTGTTCAGATAAAAGATAATATCTATATTTATTGTTGACTGGAAGCCCCTTATGGACTTTTTACGTGAAAGAGAAAGAAAACCATAAACTTATGGTTATGATGATTAGACAGGATAGATTAGAGAAAGGGCTTGAACCCATAGAGTCCACAGTTTACAATGCATTCTGCTGGCATGACAGGTGTGGCAACTGAGGAATTCAGTTAGCATAAAAGCAATGTCTAGACAGTAGAAATAAGGCTTTTAGCGCACTAGAAGAGGCCTTCCATCAGATCAGTCTATTCATAACTTCACCCCATTTTTGCCTTTTCTAACGGTGGCTCTTCTCATCTAGATTAAAGGGTGTCTATGGAGATTCTTGTAGGGATGTGGTGGCTCAGTGGTTAAGATGCTGAGCTTATGCGAGGGGACATTTAGCGCTTATATTTTTTACTTTTTTTACTTTTTTTTTTTTTTTTACATTTTTTACATGCTTTCAAACTACTAGGCTGGCAGAAGCTGGGAAAAATAACGGGAGCTCACCCCATTATGCAGCACTAGGGATTTGAACCGCTGAACTGCCAACCTTTCGATCAACAAGCTCAGCGTCTTAGCCACTGAGCCACCGTGTCCCTTATAGTGTGTGTGTGTGTGTATGTATGTGTGTGTATGTAAAGTGTTTTTCTATCGAAGCACCTGGTCTACCCCAATATGGGAGGGAGCATACTTCATCCCTTGCGCCTTTCAGCTCCAATCCAGGAGCCCTCAAGCAGTCACATTCATGACAAACCATTTTATACCAAATTTATATTTTGCCTTTATTTCTTTATCAGCGAAAGGCTTTTGAGCGTGTGGCAATAAGGTCAAGCACTTATTTCAGGGTTCAAAAAAATATAAGACAGGATCTTATTTTCGGGGAAACATGATATATATATATATATATATATCCTCGTCATTTGTTTGCAATGCTGGATTCCTACACAAGCCAAGTTGGTTCAGGGTTGCTGCATTGTGTACTGACTCTACTGAGTATATTGATCTATAGCTGTATCTGCAATTCACACCCTCAGCCACACAGTATTTGCCAGAATTTAGGAGTGGTTTTACTGGTGATAAAAATGGACCCCCTCCCTTGTTCATATTGCGGTTGGTTCAGGAATGTAAAGTATTGCCAGCCTTACCAGGTAGACCAGACAGGAAACAGACCAGATGAGCTAATTCAACTTTTGTATTGCAAGGCAGAATCTCAAATCTCTGAAGGTACAAATCTTCCACTGGATCCTTTCTAAGTTGCTTTCTCTGCCCGATAGGCAGCTACAGGCTCCCCACCTCATTTTATCTGATTGTTCCCTACACAGAATCTCTTCCCTTTCTCGTTCAAGGTCATTCTCCCATACATAGGTACGTCCTGGGCTTTAATTGTTTTTTAATAAACATTTTGCTTCTCCTGAGTCTAGTGGCAATTAATAGTAATCCATGAAGCAAAGATTAGAATGCTCTTTCTGATAGATAAAAAGGTAAAGGTAAAGGTTCCCCTCGCACATATGTGCTAGTCGTTCCTGACTCTAGGGGGCGGTGCTCAACTCCATTTCAAAGCCGAAGAGCCAGCGCTGTCCGAAGACATCTTCGTGATCATGTGGCCAGCATGACTAAATGCCAAAGGCTCACAGAACACTGTTACCTTCCCACCAAAGGTGGTCCCTATTTTTTCTACTTTTTTATGTGCTTTTGAACTGCTATGTTGGCAGAAGCTGGGACAAGTAAGGGGAGCTCACCCCGTTATGCGGCACTAGGGACTTGAACCGCTGAACTACTGACCTTTCAATTGACAACCTCAGCGTCTTAGCCATTTAGCCACCGTGTCCCCATCTTCTGATAGATAGGCAGGATATAAATCCTGTTCATGAGAGGTTTGCCTTAAAGTCTTTCTAGTTGTGTAAAGTGAAAGTGAAAGATAGTTAGCGGGAGCATCTATTATATTTATTTATTTATTTATTTATTTATTTATTTATTTATTTATTTATTTATTTATTTATTTATTTTTCAGGCTTAAATGCCGCCCTTCTCCGCGAGGACACTCCTCCTTTGAGGAAGGCTGCAATCTAGTTCAGAAATGAATAAAAGAATAAATCTTCCATGGAGTGAACCAAGTTTTTGAGTTCTGCAGCTGTTATCATGTGAAACCAAGATTGAATGATTGCTTCTATTAACTGGGTTTTATTGCTGGGTCGCTTCCAGAGGTGGGTTTCAGCAGATTCTGACCAGTTCTGGAGAAATAGTAGTGAAAATTTTGAGTAGTTTGGAGAACCAGTAGTAAAAATTCTGACTGGCCCCGCCCCCATCTATTCTCTGCCTCCCAGCTGATTGGGAGGAAATGGGGATTTTGCAGTAACCTTCCCCTGGAGTGGGGTAGGAATGGAGATCTTACAGTATCCTTCACCTGTCACACCCACCAAGCCACGCCCATCAAGCCATGCCATGCCCACCAAGCCATGCCCACAGAACCGGTAGTAAAAATGTTTGAAACCCACCACTGGTTGCTTCTGACTAACAAGTTTCTTTAGTTGGCTCCATAGATTTTCAATTGGGTGAAGGTCTGGACTATTCCCAGGCCATTCCAACAGTGGAATAGGATTCCCCTGAAACTCCAAAAAAAAGTGGTGTTATTAGCCATCAAACCTCAAACATACACTCTCAAAAGCTCTGCTTTACAAAGAGAGAAGCAGATGATCAGCATGAAAATGAATTTCATACATCCAGGATTTTTTTTTCATTGACCAAACTCTAAGCCCCTTAAGCATTCTTAGAAACAGCCAGTTCCTGGACAAAAACTATCTTAACAATGCTGTCTGCTTTGCTTCTGACGGTCCCCCTGAAACTGCCTGGTGGATCTGTCAACTTCCTTTAATTTACCGAGCCTCTTTCCACCAATTATTTTTAATGGACTGCCTGAAATCTTGAACAGTAATTGTTAGTAGTAGCTTGGCAAGCTTCTCAGCCTGAGGGGCAGCAATTCCATTGCACCAATACTAGGAGAGAGTTAAGAGGTTTAACTTGTTTGATTTTAAGCTGGAAAAAGATATGTATGCCTCATTGCTTGGTTGATCCTTGTCATGAATATCATCCATGATTCTGTAGATTTATTTTTTTTTAGCAAGTCTTCAATGATGAACTTTGCTGGGGAAATGCAGAGCTGTTGTAAAACCCATGTTGTAAGATCATGGTTGCATTCTATATTGTTGGGTTTTTTTAAAAAAGTAAATCTCATTTTCACAGTCCTCCTGAGACCGTGTGATACACACATATGTGGTAGTCATTCCCCACTCTAGGAGGCAGTGCTCATCTCCGTTTCAAAGCTGAAGAGCCAGCACTGTCTGAAGACGTCTCCGTAGTCATGTGGCCAGTATGACTAAATGCCAAAGGTGCCTGGAATGCTGTTACCTTCCCACCAAAGGGCTCAATTTACAACCAACTGTTTAGTGACCGTTCAAAATTACGATGACACTGAAAAAAATGTATTTTGACCACTTCTGAACCAGTAAGGAAGGTAAGTAGATCTCACCCGTGGGCAAAACTCACCTAACAAATGTCTTACTTAGCAGCAGACATTTTGGGCTCAACTGTGGTCCTAAGTAGAGGACTACCAGTAATGCTTGTAATTCAGCAAAACACTACACAAGACGTATCCTACAATTTTAGGGACTCTTGACCTTTTTAAACTCTGGAACACTCTTGAGTTTTCTCTTTCTGAAATAGCATAATAGTCCTCAACGTACGACCACAACGGAGCCCAAAATTTATGTTGCTTTGCTAAACAAGACAGTTGTTAAGTGAATGGCACCCCATTTTACAATCTATTTTTTGGGGGGCTAAAGGATGGTGCAATGATTGTAAGTGTGAAAAATCGTCATTGGTCAATTTTTCCAGTGTTCCTGTAACTTCGGCTGGTCATTAAATGAACCGTTGTAAGTCAAGGACTACCTGTATTCCTTGTAAATCAAACAGTGGGAAATGGGAAAGACCCTTGCCCGTCAGAGCAGACTGCATTGATTTAGACACAAGATAAGATTTAGCTGTGGTTTAATCTCTCAATTCCTTAGCCTTCATTCCAGTCCATTTCAGCCTATATCTAAAACCTCATTTATTTTTCAAGCTTGTGTAGTACTTGATAAACCGCCTGTTGTGGTCCGCCAGCAGCCTGCGGACCTGGCAGTGGAGTCAGACAGTGAGGAGGCTGCGGGGGACAATGGGCCAGTCCTGGAGTCAGGGGAGGGTCCAGACGAGGGTTCTGCATCGGAGGCAGAGATGGGGCCAGGACCATCTGGGAGCGATGCATGGACTCCCGGAGCCTCCAGAGGCGGATAGCAGAGAGGCAGAGGAACAGGAGGAGCCTGTTCCTAGTGCACGCATGCGAAGAGCTGCCAGAAGGCAAGACCAGCTGAAGAAAAAAGGACAACTCAGGAGTAAGGCCAGAAGATGATTGGCCCCTCCCATAAGGCTTAAAAGAGCAGCAATGAGCTATTGAGTTCTTTGTAGAAAAGCAACATTAATTCCTATGCTTCTTGTCAGCGTCTCTTGAACTTTGTGGGATTTTTGCCAAGAAAAGCCTTTGGCAGGTTGCCAAAGACATCAAAGGTTGGTGATAAGGCCAACGGATTGATTAATAAGAATTTTGTTTTGGACTAAGCTGAGAATGAATTAATTCTCAGCTGTTTTTTATAAGTTTGTTGAGGATTGAATTGTGTTTAGTAATCACAACTTGGGCTTTGGTCGCAACACCACCTGGGAAAGCCAAGGGAAATCATCAAAGCCATTAAAAAGTGAAAGTTAGAATATTTTGGACGTGTGATGCGACACCCAGAAAAATACACCATCCTTCACTTTATCCTCCAAGGAAAGATTGAAGGCAAACATGGTCCAGGCAGAAGAAGAACATCATGGCTTCAAAATCTAAGGGACTGGTTTGGACAAAACTCAGCAGCACTTTTTCATGCGGCTGTTGATAAAAGTAGGATCGCCACCATGATCGCCAACGTCCAATGATGGATATGGCACAAGAAGAAGAAGTTGTTCTCATGTTTATCTATTCTGATCATTTATGCTTTTCCATGCATAAGCTTTCCTAATTTAAGAGATTTTTCTACATTATGTTTTATTTGGTTATAAATGAAGTTCTATCAAAGACATTGAAATGACCCTATTTTGTTGCATACATTTTGATCTACTGTATATGTAGGCCAAGGGTGGGTTTCTACTTACCTTTACTACCGGTTCGCAACGGGGCCGCTTGCGCGCTCTTGCTTCGCTCTTGCTTCGCTGCGTGCACTCTTCTGCACATGCGCAGAAGCATTTTGGCCAGTTTTACTACCGGTTCTATAGAACTGATATGAACTGGGGACAACCCATCACTTGTCTAGGCTACAAAAACACAAGACGGACAACTGAATTTGCATTACAGACATTAATTGAACGAATCTCTCCTCTTCTCTAGGGGTAAATATACAGCAGAAAGAATGAGGAAATTCAGATTAACATATGTTAATCTGAATTTGTAATCACAGGTTAATCTGAACTTGTAATCACAGATTAACTTGTTAATCTGAACTCGTAATCATAGTACAAACACAGGAGTAACCAAATACATAACAACCAGGGGAATCCCAGTGGTTTACAGAGAAACATGGCCTAAAGCAACAACGGAATGGCAAAACTAGGATAAAATGTAATTATGTTCCGTCAAAGTAGCTCAATATTTTATTCAAAAGACTGGAATTATTTTATGTATAATCGTCATATTAAAGAAACCCTTTTCCGTACATACCAGGGTGACAGCCCCTTTGATTTCACTTTGGCCCCAAATGACACGGTGTTTATTCACCTGACCCTACCAGTATAAATCCAGATCCTAGAATTCCCAACTGACATGGCATTCAAGAAGGCTGACGTAGATGAATTTGCTTCCTGTTGGCACTCACTCTTGAATTTCATACTTAGAGAAGTATTTGCACTGCAATACACACACACAAACACACACACACACAAATGTGAATACGCTTACATGATAAAGTAGTGCCATAAATGATTTTGTTGATATCAACCCTCTGAGGTTAGTTCGGGCAAGAAGCATTGACCATGAGTATGGTACTAACCGGGGTGAAATCCAGAAGGTTCTAACAGGTTCTGGAGAAACGGTAGCAGAAATTTTGAGTAGTTTGGGGAACCCGCAAATACCACCTCTGGCTGGCCCCAGAGTGGGGAGGGAGTGGGGATTTTGCAGTATCCTTTCCCTGGAGTGAGGTGGGAATGGAGATTTAGCAATATCCTTCCCTTGCCACACCCACCAATCATGCCCACAGAACCCCTGGTACTAATCTTACCTTTAACTTTTATTATAAGATTCCAGCAACAAAATCTGGCAAAAATACTTCTCCTCTTCCCTTAATTTACTCTTTGGGAAACTAATGAGGGATCCCCCTGAGACAGTTTCTCCATCCCCCACCCTTCCTTCAGAATAACAGAACTGGAAGGGACCTTGAAGGACTTCTAGTCCAATCCTTGTTCAAAGGAGGAAACCGTATACCATTTCAAACAAATTCAATCTCCTCTTAAAAGCTTCCAGTGATGGAACATCCACAGCGTCAGGAGGCAAGTTGTTCCACTGATTAATTGTTCTTTCAGGAAATTTCTCCTTAATTCTTGGTTGGTTCTCTCCTTCATTAGTTCCCACTCATTGCTTCTTCTTCTGCCTTCAGGCTCAGATATTGTTTATCAGACGCTGGCTAGACTGCCGCTGTTCCTCCTGCCTTTCAAGGCCATTCATTATAGTTCAGTTCCATCATAGCCAGGGAAACACCATATAGTTCCATTATAGTTCAGTTCAGGGGTGAAATCTACTTACCCTCCCTACTGGTTCAGAAGTGCATGCGCCATGCGCATCATGTGCAAGCTTGGACCGTCTGTGCATGCGCAAACCCTTCTGGACAAGCGCAGAGGGTAAAAAACAGGTTACTTCCTGGTTAAAACCAGGAAGTAATGACAACTGGGCGGGTGGGTGGAGCCTTGCACTGCCGCCACTACCGGTTTTCCGAACCATTCACCGCTGTCGCTACCAATTCAGCCGAACCAGTCCGAACCAGTAGCATTTCACCCCTGGTTCAGTTCCACCATAGCCAGGGAAACACCATTGCAAACTGCCAGGTAGCAGCACCTTAGATATATTTTAAGTACCCTTAAAAACAACCACAGTAATGGAGAGTTTGGGATGGGAGGAACAAAACTCCCTCAGAAAAGCAACCTTTATTATGGAACATTTGAAGCGAAGAATACCTTGAAGGAAGACAACACTTTAGTTTAGTTATTTAGGATTAACTGATCTGCTTTCATTAAGCCCACACAAGAGAGAACCCAAATTGTGTTAATGACTTAGCAAACCCAAGACAGTAATGAAACAGCAGAGAAAGATAAGAAGATATACAAATAGGGGTTAGCACTAGATGGCTACTGTTTTCCTCATTATGGGGACAGAGTAGTGGTGGGATTCAACTGGCTCATACCATTGCGGCCGAACCAGTTATTAAATTACTGGCTGGCCCCTCCCCTCCCTTCCCCCTTCCAAGAGTCCCCCAGGGGGCTACAGGAAGCCTACTAGGCCCAAAATGGGGTGCAGGAGGAGGGACCAGTGTCCCCCATGGCCTGTTTTTGCTCCCACGGGGGTGCAGGAGGCCAAGTGCTAACTGTCACACCTCTGGCCATGCCCACTATGGCCACACCCACCTTGCTGGTCATTAGGGCAGAGAACCAGTTGTTCAAATTATTTGAATCCCACCACTGGAACAGAGATCAGCAGGATTCTGGCAGCGTCTTGTTTAAGCCACACATTTTATTTTAAAATGTGTATTTTGGTGAGTTGCAGCTCACAAAATCGGATACACAATGTAGCTAAGCCAATGTAGAAGACTCCTTTTGGTTTTAAGCTGCTGTAGACTAAGGCACTTAATATCCTCTTATAGGGAGTGGGAGACACAGTACCTGTAATATTGAAGGTGAGGTTTTTAGCAATGCTTTTCTAATGCTTTCCTTAAATGTATGCCCTTTATAGTTGTTGGATTATAACTTCATCTCCACTTCAAGCTTTGCAATATTATTCTCCTGTTTCCAAGATCCCTTTTGCACCTTCACCTGTATATGTAAAAGTCCTCTAAGCATATAATAGTGAAGATCATTGCATCCTCCAATCTTACTATGTTTCCCCGAAAATAAGACCCTGTCTTATATTTTTTTGAACCCTGAAATAAGCGCTTGGCCTTATTTTCAGGGAGGTCTTATTATTTTCAGGCATGTGGAGCAAGATGGGGCTCCTCTTGTCATCTTACCTGATTTCCAGCTCTGCATTTAAATATTTTTGGGGAGAGCTTATTTTTTGGGGGAGGCTTATTTTAGTGCATGAACTCAAAAGCCTGATTGGGCTTATTATCAGGGGATGTCTTATTTTCGGGGAAACAGAGTAGCTAGGGAAAAACCAGGATAAAATAACACCTGATTTAGACTGCAAGAATTCAAGCCCAGCAAACATTCTACCAGTTATAATGGAACACAGAGACACTGTCATTGTCAGGATTGGCCAATCAGCTAACAAGTAGGTGATGTCATTTCCAACTGGACCAGACTTGCCTCATTCTTTGTGGCTTTCTTGATATTGTAATCTGAGTGAGCTAACAATTTATTTCCCTTGCAGTAAAGGAGAAATGCTTCTTGGAGTTATCAGAGCGGGTTGCTGCATCATTACAACAAGGTCTTCACCATAAGGGGTTCCTGATAACCATCTTATAATTATCCTATAACAGGCGATATAAAACATTGGTGGTATTATTAACTCTTGTCCCCAAGGAGGTTTTTGGGATTTGGAGTGAGGAGAGACAAAAATCCAAAAGATTAGATTGAAGGCAGCCCAAATAAGGAAGGGGCTGAAGAAAAATTATTCTTCGGAGAAAAAAGATCTAATAATTTAGCTTAAAAAAAAAGCAAAAAGATAGAGATTGTGTTTATCAAACAGAGAGAAGAAGGAATCCCTTCTTTCTTTAAAACAATCACTGACAATGGTTCAGGACAATAAAAATTAAGGATATTTTCACATGGAACAAGAGGTGGACCAATTCAGGCGAACCAATAGTTCCGACCACCGGCTGGGCCTGCCCACCTGCCCCAGCGCTATTCCATCCTATATATCTCACTCCCTGGCTCGCTCGCCCCAGCCACGCAGCCCAGATGATTTCCATGCCTCACCCACTCTACTCACTGCGGCTGCCCAAGAAGGTGTGCTGGAAGCGCGCACATGAAATTGCTGTGTGTTTGAAGCTGCGTGCATGCTCACATTTTCGGTTCTGCACTAAGCAAATTGATGTTAAATTGTGTGAATCCTACCTCTGCGGGAACATTGCAAAAGTAGGATATTCATTACCATACATTGTAGTGATTAGGGATTGAAAAGCTTCTGCATGGACACTCAGTGACACTGAATTTCTTCAGTTTATTTATCCATGTTGTAAACTAGAATCTTCTGCTAGGAATTTTTTAGGCTCTAAATTTTGCTCAGGAGTAGATTGAAAGTGTATAGGAATTTCTATGACTATTCAATCTCTTTGTCCCTCACAGATGCAACAGATTATACCTGCAGTGAAAGTTTGGTCAATTCTATAATGCAAGGAGGACTACAGATCTTGAAATTAATACATCAAATGGCATAACAGGAAAAATGGAAGGAATCCTTGCAAGTTATATATAAATAATAAAAAAAACCCGGAGCAAGTATGTATGTATGTATGTATGTATGTATGTATGTATGTATGTATTTATTTATTTATTGGTTCGATTTATATGCCGCCCTTCTCCAGAGACTCAGGGCAGCTTACAATGCGTTAAGCAATAGCCTTCATACTTTTGTATATACCTGCTTAGTAGGGCTTTTGCCCCCCCCCCAAGCGGTGTTCTTTTTTATACAAAGTCTGATTTCTTTTATCTTAGGGTTGCTCTTGATGGGAGTCCAGTCACTTGGGACAGCAAATCATGTTTAATGGCAACATGCAATGTGTGGTCTCCTGATTTAAGCAACCTTGATTAAAGGAATCATGCTTTAGCAGGTTGAAGCTACTGACATATTTGCAGCCATTGGCAAGGGTTGCAAACATATCTAATACTTCCTCCTCCTCTTATTTTCCCCCCAACAATGGCACAGATGAAGTGAATTGACCAAGAGAGAGAATGACTGGCTCAAAGTCCCCCAACTGGCTTTCATGCCCATGGTGGAGCTAGAACTTACAGTCTCCTGGTGATTGGCCCAAAGTCACCCAGCTGGCTTTCATGCTTAAGGGAGGACTAGAACTTGTAGTCTCCTGGTTTCTAGCCTGACACCTTAATCCCTAGACCAGAGGTGTCAAACTGAAGGCCTGAGGGGTGGGATCCGGCCTGAGGGATGCTTAGATCTGGCCCACAGGGCAGCCCGGGAAACAGGGAAGGCCTACGTTGCCTCTGCCAGCAAAAATGGAGCTTGAGGAGGCCGCACCGCCCTCCTGGGCTCCGTTTTCACTGGCAGAGGGTTGCAGGAGGCTGTTGCAGCTGAAAACAGAGCCTCAACAAGTAATTTTGAGCTGGTCCCACCCTGGTCACGCCCATCCTGGCCATACCAGGGGTGAAATCCAGCAGGTTCTGACAGGTTCTAGAGAACCGGTAGTGGAAATTTTGTGTAGTTTGGAGAACTGGCAAATACCACCTCTGGCTGACCTCAGAGTGGGGTAGGAATAGAGATTTTGCAATATCTTTCCCCCAGGAGTGGGGAGGGAATGGGGATTTTGCAGTATCCTTCCCCTGGAGTGGGGTGAAAATGGAAATTTTGCAGTATCCTTCCCTTGCCATGCCCACCAAGCCACACCACACCCATCAAGCCACGCCCAGAGAGCCAGTAGTAAAAAAATTTGAATTTCACCACTGGGCCATACTCTTCCTGACCACGCAGCTACCCCTGGCTCTGAGGTCATACACAAACCTGATGCGGCCCTCAATGAAATCAAATTTGAGCACCCCTGCCCTACTAGACCAAACTGGCTGTCATTGTAATGCTCCTTCATGGTGTCATTCTCAGCTTTAAATTGAAGCTTCCTTCTTAACATGTCCAGATCTTTAATTAGTATTATTTGCTCCCATGCAGGGGAAAAAAAGGGGGGGGGGAATGCTGACTCCCAAACTGAAGTCTGAAAGCAGGATCCACAGGTTACAAATTATACAGCAATTCGCCCTGGGATCAGTGATGCAAATTTGCAAAGGATGGTAATTAGAAGGAAGCTTGCAAGAGCCTGTCTTTGCGGCTTCTTGGTTCAAGCACGACAACACTGCAAATATAATTAAAGAGCAAGGACTTGTTTTGCAGGGTCCTTCTCTGGGGGTGATGCAGACAGAAGCTGCAGACAAGGGAATCACGAAAACGAGGTTAGCAGAAAGAACAGATTATGAGTTGATTAGAAGAAAAGGGTGGGCTGCTTTGGGAGTAAGGGAGCTAAGTTCGCGTGATTCCAGGTTCAGTTTAGTTTTCAGTGCGTTGTTTTATCTGTCTGTCCCCATGGATGAAATAGGAAGGTAAGAGAATCTGCTCAATATTCTGGCTAGGGAGAAAGCAGACTGAAGACAGCAGGGTTTTCTTTGGAGCAAGACCCACCCCAGGATTTTGTCCTTAATTATGATAGGATTCAGAAGTTTGCCTTGTGAGCATTTCCCTATAGCAGTGGTTCTCACTTTTAACAGCTTGAAGAAGTGTGGACTGGGGAATTCTGGGACTTGAACTCCACACATCTTCAAGCTGCCAAGATTGAGAAACACTGCCCTATAGCAGTGGTGAAATCCATTTTTTTTTAACTACTGGTTCTGTGGGCATGGCAGAGGAAGGATACTGCAAAATCTCAATTCCCACCCCTCTCCAGGGGAAGGATACTGCAAAATCCCCATTCCCACCCCAATCTGGGGCCAGCTAGAGGTGGTATTTGCTGGTTCTCCGAACTACTCAAAATTTCTGCTACCGATTCTCCAAACGGCTCAAAATGTCCACTACTGGTTCTGCACAACCTGTCAGAACCTGCTGGATTTAACCCCTGCCCTATAGTAATTGTGTTGAAATGTGTCTTCCCATTTCTCCCCATTTCTCCCCCCTCCCCCATTTGGGAAAGAAAGAGTGCTTTTGTGTTTTTCAACAGACTATGTTTGATTTACTTTGGCCATGTCTATCATGCATGCAGATTCGTTGGAGGAGGCAATGATGCTAGGAACGGTTAGTGGAACAAGAAGAAGGGGCAAGCAAAGAACACGTTGGCTTGATAGCTTCAAATCTGATATAAAATAGAGCATCCAACAATTGAAAGAAGCTGTGCTTGAGAGAGTAGCGTGGAGAGCACCTGTCTATGAAGTTGACAAGAGTCGGACATGACTGAATGATTAAAATAATTATTTTTTTCAAGGAAGATACATTAAATGGACAAGAAAGAGGACTTGGGGATGGATGATAGGCTTCCTAACCCCTCCCTGACTACAATAGCACTTAGACTTATATACCACTTCACAGTGCTTTACAGCCCTCTCTAAGTGGTTTACAGAGTCAGCCTATGGCCCCCAACAATCTGGGTCCTCATTTTATTGACCTGGGAAGGATGGAAGGCTGAGTCAACCTTGACCCTGGTGAGATTCAAACTCTTGGCAGTGAGTAGTGTTAGCCTGCAATGCTGCATTCTCACCTCTGCACCACAAGAGCTATTTATAAGATTAAAAGGAGGCAAAAGAGGGAGTAGAGGAGGAGGAGGAGGAGGAGGAGGAGGAGGAGGAGGAGGAGGAGGAGGAAGGGAGAGCAATAGCACTCAGACTTATATACTGCTTCATTGTGCTTTACAGCCCTCTCTAAGCGGTTTACACAGTCAGCCTATTGCCCCCAACAATCTGGATCATCATTTTACCCACCTCGGAAGGATGGAAGGCTGAGTCAACCTTGAGCTGGTCAGGATTGAACCTGGCTGTGGGCAGAATCAGCCTGCACTACTCCATTCCAACCACTGCCCCAAAGTCTGGGGAGTTAGTACATTTTCTTAATCTAGAATGCAAGGACACAGCCTAGCATTCTGTTTACAATTTGTCAGTAAAGGCATCATAATTGTCAAAGTCCAGACTAACCATCCACTTCAACAAGGAGACAGATAAAACTTTGTCCCAACCTTTTGCAGCCTAGATCAGTCAGCTGTTGTGATGGTATGTTGGAAAGACATTTGGGAGATGTCCCAGAGGTGCTTTTTCCAAAAGACAACTGGACATTCTTGGCTTTTTTCCTTTGAAAACATTTTGCTTTTCATCCAAGAAGCTTCTTCAGTTCTAACTGACTGTTGGGGAATGGAAGGGTTTATATTCCTTGCACTCATCTGGTTGTTAACTGATAAATATGCATTTCATTCATATTGCTACTCCATTTACTTAATCTTCTAGTAGACTTTACTACACATATAGCACAATTTCTAAATAGAGTAGAATAGAAGAATAGGATAGAATAGAATAGAAAAGAATAAGTAGAGTAGAGTAGAGTAGAGTAGAGTAGAGTAGAGTAGAGTAGAGTAGAGTAGAGTAGAAGAGAAGAGAAGAGAAGAGAAGAGAAGAGAAGAGAAGAGAAGAGAAGAGAAGAGTTGGAAGGGACCTTGAAGGTCTTCTACACGCAATGTTGGAGCAATTTACAATTTCTTGGAGGTAAGTTGTTTCACTGATTAATTGTTCTAACTGTCAGGAAATTTCTCCTCAGTTCTAAGTTGCTTCTCTCCTTGATTAGGAGAGTGTCACTCTTCTCTTCTACTCTACTATCTGTAGCATCAGAGTCATGTGAATTGGAGTGTAAATGGGTGTGGAACCTTCTTGGGAGATGAATGAGGAGATACTGCCTAGAGCAGGGGTCTCCAACCTTGGCAACTTTAAGACTTGTGGACTTCAACTCCAACAATTGTTGCTGGCTGAGGAATTGTGGGAGTTGAAGTCCAGAAGTCTTAAAGTTGCCAAGGTTGGAGACCCCTGGCCTAGAGAACACTCATTTAAGAGACAGCATGGCTTGCAGTGGGTGATCAAGAGATTCAGAAATGGCCCTCCCTAGTTTCTCTTGCTTAGAAGAGATGGCAGGAGATTTGTTCTTTCAGACTTGCAAGATCCTGGTAAAGTAGCATTATAATGAAGTAGAATCAGCTCATCTGGTCATGTCTCCTGTCTGGTCCGCCTAATAAGGCTGACATCAATCTAGCAAGTCTGAAAGTACAAATCCTCTGCTCTCTCCTTTTCTTCCAGCTTTTGTACATCTTAGAAGAAAAGAGATCTTGCAAGGCTGGACCGCTTCTGAAAACTAAAAAGGCTTCACTCTGAATTGCCAAAAGGCATAAAGCTTTGCAGAAGAATTACAATTCTGAGGGGGGGGGGGGAACTGAATGGGCTTTTTGCTTGTAAAGAAATGGACTTCACTCACGAATACACCAGAACTATAAAACTCAAGGTAATGTTCAACTAGGTATCTTATTAAAAACAATGATAAAACTTGTTCTGATTTGCTCCAAGAACTTGGAGGACTGAACATATAAACATACATACAGAATGCGTACTTGTATATTCCACTGTTTCGCAAGTCACGTTAGCAACAAAGGACAATGCAAACTTTCTTCATAGAAACTTTATAAAAAGCGGCATTTGTGCAATAATTATGCAAGGCATATATGCAATATGACATCACCCTAAGATGTAGAATCTCAGTTGAGAGAATTTGCTGAAAAGAAATCCTTATTTTAGAGACTTAGGAAAACAAATCCCCATCTAAAAAAAAGTGCCAGTTTTTGTCAGTAGTAATAACTACTGAGGGAAAATAATAGTGAGAGCAAGGATAGGAAACTGGGTCTTTCCCCTACCCAAATTCTTCAAAACCCCAATAATATGCACATTCTCATTCTTCAGAACCACTCATCATGACATTGGGTTTTCAGTTACATTCATCATCTTCTTTTAATGACCCCATAATCCCTTGCGGGGTGGAGTCAGGGCAACTGAATGGAGCTGACTGTTTACTGGCCAGATGCCTTCCCTGTCGCCAATACGGAGTTTTGTTCTGCAAATATATTCTCAGTGTGCCCAGAGAGAGAAATATCTGCCTCTACCTAGGATCAAACTCACAGCTTCCTGATTGTGAGACGAGAGCTCCACCTCTAGGCCACCGCATCGCTCCTTTTTCAGTTACATTGAGCATGACATAATACCTATATCTTTGTGATCTGAGATCTTAAAGGATCATATATATCATTCCAATATATTCTGGTGACAAATGTAATATCTGGGTTTCTCTCTCCATCACTTGGAGAGTGATGTACAGCTCTTTTCTCAGAGAAGGGGAACACCATTTTCTTTCATAAGCAGCAAGAAAGACCATGTAGAAATCAGAGGAATAACAAAAGAGAACTCAACCAGCTAGATGTTGACATTTTACAATCAATGATTTACAGTAATTTCCTCTGGCCTCATTTTGTCTGTCCTTTCTAAAGTCAGCCTTGTCCATGTTGAATATTTGAAAGGAGGCACATTTCTGGAAGCTCAGGGTGGCTGTTCTAGTAAGTAGAATTTACTAGAAGGACTAGAGGTGACATGATAGCAGTCTTCCTTATTTGAGGGGCTGTCACAGAGAAGTGGGGTTAACTTGTTCTCCAAAGCACCTGAGGGCAGGACAAGAAGTAACAGATGGAAACTTATTAAGGTGGGGAACCACCTTGTTGTTGTTGTTAGTTGTGAGATCATGTCCGACCCATCACAACCCCATGGACAATGTTCCTCCAGGCCTTCTTGTCTTCTACCATCCTCTGTAGTCTATTTAAGCTCCCACCAACTGTTTCAGTGACTCCATCCAGCCATCTCATTCTCTGTTGTCCCCTCCTTCTTTTGACCTCAATTGTTGCCAGCATTAGGCTCTTCTCCAGTGAGACCTTCCTTCTACATTAGGTGGCCAAAGTATTTGAGTTTGATCTTCAGGATCTGGCCTTCTAAAGAGCAGTCAGGGTTGACCTCCTCTAGGACTGACCGGTTTGATCACTTTGCAGTCCAAGGGACTCTCAGGAGTCTTCTCCAGCATCAGAGTTCAAAGACCTCCATTCTTTGGCAATCAGTCTTTCAGGAACAACCTAGAACTAAGGAAAAATTTCCTGACAGAGAGAACAATTAATCAGTTATGGGTGCTCTATCACTGAAGGTTTTTAAGAAGAGATTTGTCCAGAATGGTATAGGGCCAGGTGGCACACATAGCCGTATCAGTGGGCATGCCAGCTCAGCTCTGGCGCACATGCGTGTGCCAGCCAGCTGATTTTCGGTCCTTCTGGGCCCACCAAAAGTAGGGAAACAGGCTGTTTCCTGGCCTTCTGGAGGTGCCCGTTTTTCCTCTGGTGGGGAAGGCCCGTTTTTCTCTCTTACCTGGCTCCAGATCCTCTCTATGCATCTGCGGAGGCGAAAACAGCCTTTCCCACTCCCTCGGAGACCCTCCGGAGGCCTGAAAGGGTCCATTTCCTAACTCCCGATGGACAGGAAGTGACTTTTTTGCTGTTCCCAGCCTCCAGAGACTCCCAGAGAGTCTGGGGACAGCAAAAAATGTCACTTTCTGTCCCACCAGGAGTTGGGAAATGGGCCCTTTCAGGCCTCCGGAGGGCCTCCGAGGGAGTAGGAAAGGCTGTTTTCGCCCTTCCCAGATAAATAAAGAGGATCTGGAACCAGGTAAGAAAGAAAAACGGGCCTACCAGGCCATCGCATGCCAGGAGCAGTTATTCTGCATTCACTCTACTCATATATTTATGTAACACTTTCTCACTGAAACCAAAAATAATACTTGTTTTTGTTTGAATGTTGTTCTTTTTTTATTCATAGAGGGGAGCAGGGAAATAGTCTTGGCTTGTTGCAAAACAATTCTATATCAATAAGAAAGAAAGAAACACGACAACCTGTTTGATTTATGTTATCAAAAAACCACAAATATGTCCAAACAGACGGGACGTGATCTGAGGCAAAGTTGGAATCTTGAGTTGACAGAGGGATCATTGCCAATTAGCTCAAAAGGTGAGATTAGCTTTTTAAGTGGCGTCTTGACCAAAGAGTTTACCATCCCCATTATGTATACTGAAATTTTTCTCAGATCCATACAAATGATCTGGCAACAGAAAGGTGGACAAACAATTATGTTCACCATTCTGATAGGAGGGCTAACCAGTGGTTAAGGCCAGGTGTCTCGGGTAATCATATGCAAGGAGATTTGTAATCTTTATTTATTTTATACGTGGATCGAGAACTATTTACCGATTCTCCGAACTACTCAAAATTTCCACTACTAGTTCTCCAGAACTGATCAGAACCTGCTGAAACCCATGTCTGCTTTACAAGTCTATCAAGAACAGCAGTGGTGAAATCCAATTTTTTTTACTACTGGTTCTGTCGGCGTGGCTTGGTGGGCATGGCAGGGGAAGGATACTGCAAAATCTTCATTCCCACTCCACTCTGGGGCCAACCAGAGGTAGTATTTGCTGGTTCTCTGAACTACTCAAAATGTCCACTACCAGTTCTCCAGAACCTGTCTGAACCTGCTGGATTTCACCCCTGAAGAACAGCTTTCTCATCACGGAATCCTCCAGACTTAGGGGACTACAGCTTCTACCAACCATTCCTAAATGATGATCAATCATTTAAAGAGCAACGTGTTAGGAAAGGCAAAGTTAGAGGAGAATTAATAGACATCATCTAACCTTCATAAACAGCTCTTCAGACTGCAATCCACTCAACTGTAATACTTATGAATTGTTTACAGTTCCGGGGGCAGTGGAAATATGGGCTGTAGAACTACTATGCCTGATACATAAGAGACAGACTACGGAATAGCAATTGCACTTAGCAATAGCACTTAGACTTAGATACTGTTTCACAGTGCTTTTACAGCCCTCTCTCAGCAGTTTAAGGAGTCAGCATGTTGCCCCCAACAATCTGGGTCTTCATTTTATTGACCTCCAAAGGATGGAAAGATGAGTTCAGGATCGAACTCCTGGCAGTGGACAGGGTAAGCCTGCAAAAGTGCATTCCAACCATTGTGCCACCATGGCTCCTGCAACCATTTGTTAGAGTAGGATATGGGTGCAGGTCCTGAGAGGATGAATAGGAATGAACAGACCTAACAAATGCTATTGCTTACTGAAACAGAATTTTGGAGATGACACAATAGGCTTAGAACTGGCGTAGGATCTCAGCAAAGCTAAGCAAAGTTGGACTCAAAAGAAAAAAAAACATGCTCTCTTCAACAGAAGGAAGGAAAGACAAGGGACCTTTTGAAGCCGTCGTTGTGCCTGAGTAGCATATTGTTTGTTTGTTTGTTTGTTTGTTTATGATGCCAATAGAGGAAAAAGACATTGACTTTGTGTTGGAATGGTCAAACAATTGGCAACTCCAAATCTCAACCAACAAATGCTCTTGTCTTACACATTGGCAAAAAGAATCACAACACAAAACACAAGCTGTGAGGACATGACTTTGTAGATGACCCTTACTCTGTCAAAGACCTTGGAGTACTCATATCTGTAACAACATTGCCAAAAAGGCATTAAGGGTTGTAAACCTAATCTTGCCTAGCTTCTTCTCTGGTAATATCACACTACTAACCAGAGCATACAAAACATTTGCTAGACCAATTCTCTTCAAAATAATTCCATGCTGTAGAAAGGCCAGGTTGGAAAGCCTGCTTGAATATGTCTTCTGCCTGGTCAGCAAAGAAGGGAATTGTGTAAAGAAGGATTCCCCAAGGAACATCTCAGATTAAAAGAGATGAAGATGGGAGAGCTGTTAGTAAAATTAGAAAATCAGTATTCCAAGGACTGAACTGAAATCCAACCAGCCAGTTGCTTCCACTGTGACCTTCGGCAATGCCCTCTTTGGGGAGCCAGTTCTGTAAACAGATGCGAGGAGGAAGTTTTTGCAAGTCAAAATAAAAACACATGAAATTCTTTTCATTGTGATTTGCTGAATACAAGGGGCAGGAATTCCAAACTTGAAGTGGCAGGAACAGGGTCAGCCAGGAAAAGGGAAAAGAAACTGCATAACATGAACATGAATGGCAATAAGGGAAAGCAAGCGCTGGGGAAGACTTCAAAGGCGGCCATCATTGTTTGGGGTTCAAAGGCTTTTGCCAAGTCCCTGTTTATATTGGACCTGGGAATGAACAATGGGGGAACTTTTGCAGAGCACACAGAATTCATTCCAATTACTTTGATAAGCAAAGGCTAGAAGGAAGCATGTTACCTATTGCAACACAGAGAGCCAGGCAGGCGCGCACGCGCGCGCGCGCGCACACACACACACACACACACACACACACACAAACACACTATAGGAATACCTTAGTATTAGGGTAATCCTGTAATGTGAATTCAATTCTCCAGAGAATAAGTCTTTTGTCTGAAAAGCTATCAGAGGCCAACTCTATTAGAAAGTATCCTTTGTTTTCATTACTTCCCCCAGCCTCTTTAAGTTGTGTGCGTATTTACATCAAGATTACTTTTAATGATATGTAATATATATATATATATATATATATATATATATATATATATATATATATATATATATATATATATATATATATATATATATATGCATACCTGGTAGTGCACATTGATAAAGCAGGACGTAAAAGGATCTAGACCTTTACACTCATAAAACACAAGTTCTCAAGTACACTTCTTTTACAGGTGCTCATTAAGGGGATGTTCACTCAAAAACTTTCCAGAGAGATTACCTTTATGTTATCTTTTATATGGACTATGTTCCGGATATAATATAAAAATGAAAACAAAACAAAGCCAAAAGAAAGAGACGATTGAGTACCTTTAGTGAGCCAGTACAACATGGGTAATCAGGGAAAAAAAGTTAGAGAAAAATTGGTATTGGTGTTTTTTCAAGGGGCAACTGGATTTTCTTTGAAGACGTTTTGCTTCTCATCCAAGAAGCTGAAGAAAAATTCAGAAAGTCCAGTTGTCTTTTGAAAAAGCACCTTTGGGACAACCATGATCCGGATGACTGAGAATCTCCATAGAAATATTGATCGGTGTTATCTTTTTTTAAAATATTAAAAATATTTTATTTTTTAATTAGAAATATTGATGGGCGTTATTTTTCATTTTTTTTAAAAAAAAATGAAGGCACAAACTTTGATACACTCCCATGGATTGAATAACTAATGTAAGAATATAAACTTGGTTACCCCTAAAGAGCTGGTTAGAAGGCCTTTGAACGTCCCTTAGTATCAAGAGGCTGGTAATATTATCAGAGAAGTATAGTATATGAATTATACAAGCAAGGGAATCGGCATCAAAAATTCCTGATGTTTATTTGCACCACCTGATGTTTAAGTTGCAAAACCTTTTGCAACTCGACACACTTCACATATCATGGCTCTCATGGTTTACAACCAGTCTATTCTCTGCTGTGGAAATTTCTAGAAGAGCTATAGCATTAAACAAACTCAACAGGAAGGAAGGGAGTGGAGCTGTTTTGGTTTCAGTGAGCTCCTTGCCCATGCTAGGAGTGTCCAGGATAAACTAGGTTACATCCTGCAAACCAAATATTTCATTTAAATCAAGCTCTTGAATTTCACTACTTCTATTCCAAAGTGGCTTGAGTAGAGTGTCTTTGTTCTAGTTGCATATCATTATACATTTTTACTGAGGAATGGATGCTACTGTGGACAACTTCACAGCATAGACTTCTTGTAGAACAGATCTTGTCCTCATCCCATCAGTCTCCTACTCTCATGAAGCAGCATCAACTTTATTTTTCATAGAGTTATCCCAATATCTCCAGGATCCCAAATCAACAAGCTAGATCAAACTTGAGCTGAGTCTAACAACCTTTTCAGCAGTGGTGGGATCCTCTCGGTTTAACAAATGGTTCGGTGATCGTGCAATTTGCATGAGAACGCAGAGTTTCAAGAAATCTTCACTTCCTGGTTTCTTCAGAGGAGTAACACAGCTGATTCACATGGCAATTTGCTCTACCACGCGAATCAGCTGAGAAGATGAAGGTCGGAAAATAGTGCGGGTGGGCGGGTGGACCCATCTGAACATCAGGGCAAACCAGTTCACACCCAGCTGATTGTTGGAACTACCAGTTCACCTGAACCGGTCCAAACTGGTAGAATCTCACGCTGCTTTTCAGAATTGTGGGGGAGGGGAGAAATTGGATGGATGGTTTCTCCATGTTTCTCCAGAAGAAGGAGAAATTCTTTAATAATTTGAAATTCTCCAGAAATTGTCTCCCTTAGAAAAATTGGGTGTGCGTGTGAATTCTTTGGGAATTAATGAAGCAAGCCAGGGAGACTGAACATAATTCAGCCAACATTCTTGTGAGTGTCTAATCGTCAGCGTGTACAATCATCATGGATTGGACCTAAAACGGTCACTCAAATTAGGTTAATGAATTGCATTAGGCTGGATTCACAGACTTCAATATTACTCACCTGTTATTTTAGATGTGGAAAAGAAGCAACAAAATCCTGTATTACATATCTTCCATATGGATTTTCCATAAGCATTGAGTAGCCTCTATGTAGAGTAGTCCTCAATTTAACAGCCATTTGTTTAGTGATCATTCAAAGTTACAATGGCATTGAAAAAAAAGTGACGTGACCATTTTTCACACTTTCACACAATTAGGATGCTTGGCAACTGGTTCATGTTTGTGAGGTTTGCAGTATGCCAAGGTCATGTCACCGACTATGAGCCGTGGTGGCACAGTGGTTAGAGTGCAGTACTGCAGGCTGCTTCTGCTGCCTGCCGGCTGCTTGCAATTTGGCAGTTCAAATCCCATCAGGCTCAAGGCTGACTCAGCCTTCCATCCTTCCAAGGTGGGTAAAATGAGGACCCAGATTCTTTGGGGCAATAGGCTGACTCTGTAAACTGCTTAGAGAGGGCTGTAAAGCACTGTGAAGCGGTTATATAAGTCTAAGTGCTATTGCTATTTTGTAACCTTCTGACAAGCAAAGTAAATGGGGAAGCCAGATTAATTTTACAACTGTGTTACTAATTTAACAACTGCAGTGATTCATTTAAGAATTGTGGCAAGAAAGGTTGTAAAATGGGGCAAAACTGACTCAACAAGTGTCTCTCTCTTAGCAACGGAAATTTTGGATTCAGTTATGATCGTAAGACAAAGACTCCCTGTATTAGATAAGCCTATGTCTGATCCCACTTGGCTGTTTTTGAATTTTAATTTACACTCAACATAGGCTTGTTAAAGTATACTTTTATGTGCACTTCCTTCTTGCGTATGAATTTTGGCATGCCTAAGAAAATAAAACTACTTTACTCACCTTAACACAAAGCTTGCAGGTCAATGGAATGTAAATTGCTTTGCAAATCTGCGTATTAGTTTTGGAATTGCAAATGAGATGAATTCACTTCAATATGCAGATCAAGCAGAAGCCTTGAGCACTGGAGGGAAGGAGATCAAAAACCATTGTAACCGTGAAACCTGTAGATGATCAGAAAGGCCACCACATTTGTATGCAAATGGGCAACATAATTTTAGGAATCAGCTCCTGGTAAAGTGACACAAGAGGAAAACGTACACTGCAGGAACTCCGGGTGATGCTTAGAAATTCAGGCCGTTTAGTTTTCCAACAACGGCACATTAAAGGGACAGCAGCTGAAACATTTTAAAGTTTGCTACCTCTTTGGGCCATGATGTGGATGGCCCTGGTGAGGGGAGCCACCTGTCAAACCTGAAGTCCAGGTTTTGACATGATGAGGTGGAATGGAGCACTGATGAAGGAAGTGTGTGTCAGAACCATAGCGATGGAAAGAAGAGGTGGGGGTCAACCTATTTTCCAAATCACCAGAAGGCAAGGCAAGACACAATAGATGGAAACAAACCAAGGAGAGAAGCAACCTGGAATTAAGGAGAAACTTCTTAAGGGTTGGATTAGACAATCTCCAAGGTCCCTTTCAACTCTATTATTCTGTATTCACGAAATAAACCTTGGGGAAAGCAGATTCTGGCATCACACTAGAACCAAGAGTGTAATTGCTGTGAAATTCTAGAATAATGTAGTCAGAATTGAGAATATGTTGGACAAGTCTTCAGTCAAAGAAGTAAGACATTTTGTTAGTAAATTACACCTTGAAGAACCTCAAGCAGATGTGGATTGATGTTCCTCCCCCACCTCCACCCCCACCCCTACCCATAGCCTTTTCTTTTTATATTGCCACTTACCTGCCCTACCTTTTAAAACTGTTAATCTTTCACACACACAGGCTTACACCAGGCAAGTGAAGAAGGCAACTTTCAGCAAGCCCTTTATCTTAGTAAAGTTTGAAATGCCTTAAGATGAAGTCTGCAATTGTGGAAGAGGACAAAATTTACATAAGCTAATAAAAATGGAAGGTGAGGGCAGGCATTGGGACTGTATAAAATTTCACAACTGCACTAGTTCCTCTTTATATATACATATATACATATATACAGCAGAATTAAGGAACAGAAATAGCTGAAAGATCTAGGTTATTGATAACACCGAAGTAGCTCAAGGGTCAGACTTCTGTACCAGTTTTTTTCCTCATGAAAAGCTTTTTATTTGATTTCCACAGTCTTATAGTAAAAGTTTCATCTTTCTGGACTTTTAATTCACTTATAGCTGTCTTAGATCAAACCTATTTAGCTTTTTGCCATTTATTTCCATTTTTTTTCATCATCAATTTTTATTTTATTAAAGTACAAACTTCAAAAAAAAAGAAAGAAAGAAAGAAAAAAAGAAAGAAAGAAAAAATGCCAAAACCAAACAAAAGTAGACAAACCATTTTAGCATTAGCAAAGGCACTTAGACTTATATATTGCTTCACAGTGCTTTTACAGCCCTCTTTAAGCGGTTTACAGAGTCAGTCTATTGCTCCCAACAATCTGGGTCCTCATTTTACCCACCTTGGAAGGATGGAAGGCTGAGTCAACTTTGAGCCTAGTGAGATTTGAACTGCCAAATTGCAGGCAGCCAGCAGTCAGCACAAGTAGCCTGCAGTACTGCACTTGAACCACTGTGCCACTGTGGCTCATAGGAGAACAGAGTTGGAAGGGACCTTGAAGTTCTTCTAATCCAACTCCCTGCTCAAGCCAGGGGTATATTCCATTAGGGAAAAAAATATCCCATCAAATGCTACCAGAGATGTGCCCTGCCATGTCTAAAAGGACATTCACTCTTTTTCAACCTGGTACCCTCTAGAGGTGTATAGCAATAGCAATAGCACATAGACTTAAGTACCGCTTCACAGTGCTTTACAGCCCTCTCTAAATAAATAAATAAATAACTTTATTGTCATTGTACATGTATACACAGTATACCCATACAACAAAATTCACTTAACACCCAAAGACCAGGTCCAACACACGTAAAAATCCCCAAACACACTCCCACTCACCACAATTCCCCACCCCTAAACCACCCAAGCATCCACACAACAGATCAAGTAATACTGTCCAACAACTCACTGATGGTAGCCCTTTAGTTCATTGTTGAGTGCAATTATAGCTCTGGGATAAAAACTAAGTGATTTACAGAGTCAGCATATTGACCCCACCAATCTGGGTCCTCATTTTACTGACCTTGGAAGGATGGAAGGCTTGAGCCAGTCAGGATCGAACTACTGGCAGTCGACAGAATTAGCCTGCAATACTGCATTCTAAGCACGGCGCCACCCCCAGGGCTCTTTAAAAACAATGTGCATAAAAAAGAAAAGATAAAAACACACACACACATATATATAGTATATTGTCCCCTCCCCCAGTTGAATATTGATAGATGTATTAAAGCAATACATTAAAGCAAAGATTCTTGTACTTCTACATTAGGGTTATCAGTTTTACTCTTGGCTGGGGAAAGGATGGGGCTCATATAACTAAGGCTACTGTAGTCTGATTGCCAAAATTTGTCTGACCCTCAGATGACAGAAAAAGGTACAGATTGACCTAGTCTTTTCTGCCATCTAGTGGGTCATTCAGATGATAATTTGATACTATTGCATATCTCAAATCATATCTAGCCATACCAGCTTGCCCATTTAACACCAGAGGAACAATCTATTCATTCCACAATCCTTGACTGACTAAAGTCACAAAGGTGATTAATAGAAAAAATGCATATCTATTTTCATTCTCCATTCATCCTCTGTGAGATACTCAATTCAATTCAATTCTTTATTGTCAGTGCACAACATATGCACAATGAGATTGGTTAAGCTCCCTCAGTGCACCCCCCCCCAACACAATACAACTCACAGTGAAGACAGAAAATCCCTAACCCAATAAATCATATTAACAAAACATCCAGTCCCATTGCACCAGTGTGAACATATTACATATTGCGCCGGCACTGCAGTCCAACATACTACATAGTTATGATGTTATTTCTCTGCATATTACTGCATCCCCAGACTTTACTGGTTAGGCTATGCTGTGAGGCCATAGACTTTCATGCAGCATGCTTAACCTACGCACTGGATTAATCCATTTTTTAGATTTTCTGGAAGTCCTCTGGCTTTTTGTACCCCAGACCTGGTGCTGGGGTATTTTAGGTAGCCTTAAGCATAAAAATACAATTTGATGAGAATTTGCCTTAGAAATCTTTTTTCCCCCTCTCCTCAAAGAGAATTTTGGGGAAATTATCTAGGGCACGGCTCATAAGAGAAGTACAATAGTATGAAAAAAAAATCTTTTTTTTGGGTTAAAAGTATAAACATTTACTTCATCAAATCTAATAAAATGTATTAGTCAGAAAATGCCAAACTCAGCATCTTTGAGGAGTGCATTTTATCTGATACACATTTAAATTTATTTATTTATTTATCTATTACATGTATTTATATGCCGCCCTTCTCCCGAAGGACTCAGGGCGGCGAACACAAGTTAAGAAACACGTACAATAAAATCACACTTTAAATCAAATAACTAATTAATGATAAATAATAAAACCCAGAATCAGAGTCAGCCTATTTGCTTAAAAAGCCAAGTCTTCAGGTCCTAACAGAAGGAGAGGAGATCAGGAGCTGTCTGGAGCTCGGTAGGTAATTCATTCCAGAGAGTGGGAGCACCCACAGAGAACGCCCTACCCCTGGGCACCGCTAGATGACATTGGCTTGCTGTCAGAAGCCTGAGGAGAGCTGTCCTATGTGAGCGAACAGGACAATGGGAAGCAGGCAGGAGAAGGTCCTGTAAATATCCCAGACCTAAGTCATGTAGGGCCTTATAGGTGAGAATCAGCACCTTGAAGCGGGCCAGGAGAACCACTGGTAACCAGTGCAGCTCACGCAGGAGGGGTGTTATATGGGAGTAACGAGGGGCTCCCGTAACAACCCGTGCGGCTGCATTCTAGATCAGCTTATAAATGTTCTATAAGTCATTGTAAAATTTGCTTCCTACTGACTCCAGCCTTTTCTGGCTTCTCCCATTCTTTATCATTCCAAGAAGAAACATCATAAAGCAGGGGTACCCAATTCTTTTTTTTTTTTTTAAAGTTCTTGTATTTTTTTACAAACATATCAAATCCATGCGTGAACAGTGTGGCACCTGAGGGTCATTCATTCTAATACAAATAAAACTAGTAAAATTAATCATTACAATATAATACAATTTATTATTACAGTCTTAGAGCAGAACAAATGAAAGCACTCAGTATATATACACTTAAGCATTCTAGTATAAAATAATAAATAACAACTAAAACCTATAATCTGGAATGAGCTCCCCCCAGAGATACGGAGGATCCCGGATCTGCCCACCTTCCGCCGCGCTCTTAAGACTTTTCTATTTCGCCAGGCGGGCCTGGCCTAACCATTCCCCGTTTTTAGTGTCAAATTTAAAAAAATTTTAAATTATATTGGGGTGTTTTAATTCTGTCCGGGCCAAATTTATTTAATCTGTTTTTAGTTGGTTTTTAAATTTTGTACGTATGTATTTTTATTGTTGGCTGTATACCGCCCTGAGTCCTTCGGGAATAGGGCGGTATATAAATCCAATAAATCTAATCTAAAATCTAATCTATAATAAAATCACTGGCGGGTTTCAAATTTTTTTACTACTGGTTCTGTGGGTGTGGCTTGGTGGGCGTGGCTTGGTGGGTGTGGTAACAATTTTTATCCTCATCTGAGTCTATTCTCGGCGTGTTCCATCCCTTATTGTAAATTGCCTAACCTTAACTACTTCCTCTATATTGTTTTACGCTGCAATTGCTTTATTCTTTGTTGGCGTTAAAACTCAGAGGGCGTTGGCATCGTGTTAAAGATATACCTGGAAAAACCCCTAACTCTCCAAAATTTCTTCAACAAAACATGATGAATTTCAACAAAACACATCAGCATATGAAATGGAAGAGCAGACAGTATTTTGGAGTATAGGTGTATACCTAGTCCTCGACTTATGACCACAATTCAGCCCAAAATTTATGTTGTTAAGCAAGACAACCATTAAGTGAGTTTGCCCCATTTTATGCCCTTTATGCCACAGTTGTTAAGTGAATCGCTGCAGTTGTTCAGTTAGTAACACGGTTGTTAAGTGAATCTGGCGTCCCCACTGACTTTGCTTTTCACAAGGTTGCAAAAGGGGATCATGTGACCATGACGGGACATTGCAACCGTCATAAAGACATGCCAGTTGCCAAGTGTCTGAATTTTGATCATGTGAGCATGCGGATGCTGCAACGGCCGTGTGAAAAACGGCTGTAAGACACTTTTTTCAGGGCCACTGTAACTTCAAATGGTCATTAAACAGATGATTGTAAGTCGAAGGCTACCTGTAGATCAAAAGGCTTAGCTAGTTTATTTATTTATTTATTATTTATTATTTATTACATGTATTTATATGCCGCCCTTCTCCCGAAGGACTCAGGGCGGCGAACACAAGTTAAGAAACATGTACAATAAAATTGTATTTTAAATCAAATAACTAATTAATGATAAATAATAAACCCAGAATCAGAGTCAGCCTATTTGCTTGAACATTCAAGTCTTCAGCTCCCGACGGAAGGAGCGGAGATCAAGAGCCGTCCGGAGCTCGGTAGGTAATTCATTCCAGAGGCTGGGAGCACCCACAGAGAATCCCCTACCCCTGGGCACCGCTAGATGACATTGGCTTGCCGTCGGGACCCTGAGGAGAGCGGCCCTATGTGAGCGAACAGGACGGTGGGAAGCTGGCAGGAGAAGATCCTGTAAATATCCTGGACCTAAATCATGTAGGGCCTTATAGGTGAGAACTAGTACCTTGAAGCGGACCCGGAGAACCACTGGTAACCAGTGCAGCTGACGCAGGAGGGGTGTTATATGGGAGTAATGAGGGGCTCCTGTGCGGCTGCATTCTGGATCAGCTGGAGTCTCCGGGTGCATCTCAGGGACAGGCCCATGTAGAGGGAATTGCAGTAATCCAAGCGGGAAGTAACCAGGGCATGAGTGACTGTGCGAAGGTCATCTCGGTCCAGGAAAGGGCGCAACTGGCGCACCAGGTGAAGCTGTGAGAAGGCCCCCCTGGTCACAGCCGTTAGATGGTCTTCTAGGGACAACCAAGCATCCAGGAGGACACCCAAGTTGCGAGCCCTATCAACGGGGGCAAGTTTAGAATCTTTTTTATCACCATGACAGGAAAGAAAAGAAACAGAAGAAAGAGATCCCTTTCTGGATCGGGACTCGTTACGCACGGTCACTCATGCCCTTATCACCTCACGCCTGGACTACTGCAATGCTCTCTACATGGGGCTTCCTTGAGGAGCACCCAGAGGTTCCAACTGGTCCAGAATGCGGCCGCGCGGGTGGTGACGGGAGTGACGTGGCACTCCCATGTGACCCCCCTCTCCTGCGTGAGCTGCACATGGATCCCAGTGGTCTTCCAGGTGCACTTCAAAGTTTTGGTTACCACCTTTAGAGCGCTCCATGGCTTAGGACCAGGGTACTTATGAGACCGCCTTCTGCCACCGGTAGCCTCTCACCGACCAGTCCGCTCCCATAAAGAGGGGCTCCTTAGGGTGCCGTCGGCCAAACAGTGTTGACTGGCAGCCCCCAGTGGGAGAGCCTTCTCTGTGGGGGCACCTGCCATCTGGAATGAGCTCCGCCCGGAGATACGGAGGATTCAGGATTTATGCACTTTCCACCATGCCCTAAAAATGCTGCTATTCCAACAGGTGGGTCTGGCCTAACTCTCCCTTTTAAATTGGGTTTAAATTGGGTTTTTAAATGTTTATCTAAATTGAATGGTTTTAAATTTTTCGAGCCTAAATTTAATCTTTTTTAATAGTTTTTAACTTTTGTATGTAAATTGTATTTTATTTTGGCTGTTCACCGCCCTGAGTCCCTCTGGGAGTAGGGCGGTATACAAATTTGATTGAATGAATGAATGAATAATAAATAAGAGTAGGTGGAAAACAAAAAGAAAGAAAGAAAGAAAAGAAAGAAAGTAAGGAAGAAAGAGGGAGGAAGGAGGAAGGAGGAAGGAGGAAAGAAGGAAGGAAGGAGGAAGGAAGGAAGGAAGGAAAACAGCTCTGTACTCTTTCCTTTTCCACCTTTAATGATCGGCAGTCACAGATACATGCTTTTGAACAGAGACACTTTGTGATGCGTGGCCAAATATGAATAAATATAGATAAATAATAAAGAAACAAAAGAAAACCATGCAGGCTTCAGGTAGGAAAATGTCTGTAAGGTCAAAAGGAACGGAGAAATGAAATTATTCTTTTTTTCTGTTTGCCTTGATTATTTTAGCATAATTTAGCATAGCTCCAAGCTGTCCAGTGCGTGGGACTCTCATTGTTCTCCTGCAAGACATAGAAAAGCTGCAGGATGCCCAGTGCTTTGGCTCTCCAGACTGCACCAACAGGTTCTGCCCTGTTCCCCAGGGAGAAACCCAGGCAGAGCAATAAAAATAATAACAATAATAATGATAAAAAAAATCTAACAGCCAGTTTTCCCAGACTGAATCAAACCAGCTAGCTCTCACATCTAACTTCACTTGCTAGTGGTGCAGTTTACCGGATGTGTTTATTCATGTAAACACAGAAAGTGCAATGCTGAGATTAGGTCGTCTATGAAATATTTTTAAGACTTCACTAAATATTTACAGGCCAAACATTTGTGTGCGTATGTGTTTCAAAACAACATGCAGCATTACGGGTATGTGTGTGTTTTATGAACAGGGTAGTTCGGGGAAGGCCTCAAAAGATCCTGTTGACATCATAATGGGTAAAAAAAAAAAGTCTTCAAGAGTGTTTGGTGGGGGAGAAATGAACAACTGTTCATTTAGTGATTGCTCGAAGTTAGAATGGCACTGAAAAAAAAGAGACTTATGACCATTTTTCAAACTGATGGCCCCATGCAGCTGAGAGGCTGCAGAATAAGGAATTGTTTTGCCATAGCAAAACAAAGATTCTACCCGTTGCTCCTTTAGCAACTTTTTAAAGTGAAAATATGGAACGCGGTGGCTCAGTGGCTAAGACGCTGAGCTTGTCGATCGAAAGATTGGAAGTTCAGAGGTTCGAATCCCTAGTGCTGCGTAATGGGGTGAGCTCCCGTTCGTTGTCCCAGCTTCTACCGACCTAGCAGTTCGAAAGCACGTAAAAAATGCAAGTAGAAAAACAGGGACCACCTTTGGTGGGAAGGGAACAGCATTCCGTGTGCCTTTGGCGTTGAGTCATGCCAGCCACATGACCATGGAGACGTCTTCGGACAGTGCTGGCTCTTCGGCTTTGAAACAGAGATGAGCACCGCCCCCTAGAGTCGGGAATGACTAGCACATATGTGCGAGGGGAACCTTTACCTTTACCTAATGAAAATATCCCTGAGAGAAATTCAAAAGAAATTCTAAACTGTCCCTGAAATTAATTTAATGCAATGCAAGTTCTGATATCTAGCCTGGAAAAAAGTAATTGGAATGGTTCTCCAAGAACCCCAAAACTGAAAATTTTCTAGCAAACAACTTTTTATTTCCCCCTCCCCCTCACACCGATTCCCTTTATTGTTTTGCAAATTACTGACCTTTTCTAGTCATCTATTTAGAACTGAAAGGGTAATTGTTTCCCTTCTGAAGAATTAATTACAGCCTCATTATTGGATCACTGCCCTTCAATTTTGTTTCTTTTCTTCTTTTAAAAAGCATGCTTTCTTTTAAACTTACACCATTGCACAAAATCACCGCCTGCAAGTTGTCTTTTGTCTTTCGGACTGGAAGTGATTAATTCAGGTTAAATTTTAATTGAGAATGTGCAAGGCAGCAGGAGAATTATTTGGATCTAACCCTGATCTTGTTTGGCTTCTGCTGTTGTGTGTAATTTACGTTTTGGGATTTAGCATGGAGGAACAACAGCAAAAAAAAACCAAACAAAAAAAACAACAACAACCCGAACAATATTAGGAAATATCTTTTCCTAATATCTTCAAGCATTCCACTTGAACGATGGGCAATTTGAAGCCCTTGGAACTGTAGGAAGTTAGCCCCCACCCCTTTCCTAGAAGAATGAAATATTTTAGGAAATATTAAAAAGGCAGAATATTATGTTTCCCTGGATGAGAAATGGAGAAGCATGTTTTAAAGATGAAGCAGCTTCCATCTTCCTGCCCCCACCCTTTGTCAACAGGCCAGTGGCAGAAACTCAATCTTTGTCAATGGACCATCATCTGCAACACAATAGGACCCATCTAGCAACAGAAACTCGCCACATGGCACCTGGGAAGATTACATCAACCAGCAAGGCTAGCTAAGACCCCCACCCCCACCCCCTGGGAGCCTGACAACCATTCAGGGTATGCTTTCTGGGCCCCAGGAAGTTCAAAGCCAGAGAGGGCATAAAACCTGGGAACTCTATGCGTCTTGCCCCTTTTCTGTTCAGGAACTCAAACCATGTGATCCTGTCTACCATTAAACCATCTTTCCAAGCAGTCTCCATGTTTCCAGTGTCTTTTTCCCCACTTGCAGCTGAACCCAGAAGGATATTTCTTCTAACAGAACTATAAAAATTGAATTAGCTAGACAGTCCTAAAGTTGATGTGTGCCATTAGCATTTTGGTTCAGGTAATTCTGAATTACAGACACTGATTTATTGGCATGAGCTCTCTTACGTTTTAATCTACGGACTGTCTGGGATTTTTTTCCCCCTTCAAATCATGCGCTTTACCACTGATCTTAAGGGAATGCAGGTTAAGATTTGTAGACTTGCAAGATTAAGCTTCAGTTGTATTTATTTGTAATTTTATCTGCAAGGCTATTTAGAACGAGGAGTATGTAATGGTTGGAATTATATACACGTGTGTGCACATGCACCCACACAGGCATGCCAATCTCTTAATGTGCACTTTCTTGGTGAAAATGATTTAAAGCAAGATATTTTAGAAAAGTAAACTAGCTTACAGTGCCATCTTCTGGACAGATCTTCAAGGTGAAAAACTGATCTGCTTGTGAAATTATATTGTATATGTATCAAGTAAATTTTCCTAATGCTCAGAGACTGATTCCCCCCAGTGGTGGGTTCCTCCCGGTTCGGCCCGATTCGGCCGAGCCGGTAGCAGTGATGATATGATGTCACCGAACCGGTTCTCTTTGTTCGGGAGCTGGGCCCTCCTGCCCCCACCCTCACGTTAGTCTTACCTTTTATTTGGCCTTGCCCCCAATCTATTCACTGCCTCCGGAGTCCCAGCTGATCGGCTAGAAGGAAAAAAAAAACTGTTTAAACTCTTGCCATGGGGCTTCAAAGGGCTGCCTTACAGCTGATCAGTTTTAAAAGGCAGTGCGGTGGTAGACCAGTGCACTCGAAAAACAAATGGGTAGACTAATGCCTCCAAAAATGAACAAGTAGACCAGTGCCTCCAAAAACAAATGGATAGACCGAAACGCTCCAAGAACAAATGGGCAGACCGGTACAGCTCTGCAAGCAGTTAAAAGCCTGGTAGACCAGTACCTCTGCTAAATCCTAAAGAATTGTCACATGACCATCAAACCACATGCACAAAATAAGCCACGCCCACAGAACCGGGTATTAAAAAAAATTTAGAACCCACTCCTGATTCCTTCTAGTACCAAATCAACGCCTTAACTGTGTTGGAAGAAAAAATCCAGGTCTAGTTTGAAACTGGGAATAAAATGGAGGCTGATTGGAAAGAAAGTTGGTTTATTGATGAAGCAGAACCACCAGTGGCGTATGATTTTGGGACAGCTGACAAAATGGAGTTGAGAGTGGGTGGGTTTTATACCTTCTGGATTCTGATGGGGTCATGTAGGGATCATGACTGGTTCTATAGGCAAAAGGGGAAATGCAAATCCTAGGTGTTGGTCTGAGCTAATTTTGTCTTGCCTAATTGTTTATCTGGAGTTTCTTGTCTTGACATGAACACTGAATATGCATAACCCCCAAAACATGGGTGTAATAGCAATAGCCCTTAGACTTATATACTGCTTCACAGTGCCTTACAGCTCCTAAGTGGTTTACAGAGTCAGCATATTGCCCCCAACAATCTGGGTCCTCATCTTACTGACCTTGGAAGGGTGGAAAGCTAAGTCAACCTTGAATTATCAAGATTTGATTATTATTATTTATTAATTCAACTAGCACGGCTTTGTCAGTTGTAACAGACAATTTATAAAAGAAAAGCTGAATGAAGAAGAACAGATGCCTCTGGATTGCAGCACTGGACAAACTTGTTGCGTATACATTGGACCTCAAGACAAACCAATCATATAATCTAGATGAAGTCAAACCAGATTGCTCACTGGAAGCTGTGATAATGAAGCTACAGCCAACATATTTGCAGGTGACATTGGAGCAGATCCAATGGAGTGGTGCGGTGGCCTAGAGGTGAAGCTCTCGCCTCACAATCAGGAGACTGTGAGTTCGATCCTAGGTAGAGGCAGATATTTCTCTCTCTGGGCACACTGAGATTATATCTGCTGAACAAAACTCTGCATTGGTGACAGGAAGGGCATCTGGCCATTAAAACACTCTGCTTGCTCCATTCAGTTGCCCAGACTCCATCCCACAAAGGATTATGGGGTTGTTAAATGATGATAATGATGATTGGAGCAGATTCAATGCCTGGAAAAAATTAAAGGCAATCAAAAAACAGGCCTATGGAAAAATGGGGGGGCTTAGATGCAGTGGTGGGTTGCCCCCGGTTCAGACCGGTTCTATAGAAATGGTAGTAAAACCGGCGGGAGGCTCCGCCCACTGACCTGGACATCATCAGAAGTGATCTGCACATGCGCAGAAGCGTGGGCACGATGCGAACCGGTAGTAAAGGTAAGTAGAACTCACCCCTGCTTAGGCGCCATTGCTGACGACACATGCAGGACCTTACAAGAACACAATCATTACCTGTAGAGAATCCTAGTGAGATAATGTTCATCAGGGACAAAAAAAAAAAAAGTTGGAAATACCTAAATGACTGATTAAGAAACAGAGAGACTAGAGCCATTTAACTGCAGTTTACACAACAATAGAAACTATGGGCACAGCAGCGGGACTATTTAAGGGAGACCAGGTAAACATCTAAAAACATGAAATAAGCAATAGCAAACCTCATTGTCATTACTAAGTGGAGTATTTAATTTCATTGTGCGGGATGGATGTTGAAGTGGTTCCAGAGGCTTACGTGTCATCTTGGTTTAAAAATCATGCTTGCCGCTTCAAAAGAACATTTATTTGCAACTAAACTTGCTTAGGAACAAAGCCACAGAAGCAAATTCTGCTGTATCCCTGCATCATGATTTGGAGTGAATTTAACAACCACGATCTACAAGCTAAGAGTATTTTTCTCTCTTCAGGGCTGGAAAACAGAGATGTTTGCATGCTTTCTTTGTTGTTGTTACACTAGAGTGTGCAACCAACTGTCCAAAGGCCAGATGGAACCCCCAGACTTATTTTGGGCAGAAAGCCCCACGATCACGACATAACATTTGGCAGCAAAGCGCCCTATAAAAACAGCAGAGTTTCCCATTGATCTGTGTTGGGAAAGGATCGTGAAAAGGATCGCGTTCTGTCTCCCATTGGCTGTTTTTTTTAAAAAAAAAAAAAACCACGGGGCTTGCAAGTATCTTAAATTCAAGGACTGTGGAGCAATTACTAGGCACAAAGGTGTTTAATAATAGAGATGAATTCCTAGTGAACTCTTTTGGCATCCACTTTGGACATCTGTCATTTAGATGAGTGAGCACATTCTTAGCGTAGGGAGTTTCCAGGCAGCTGCTTTGTGCTGCATCCAGATTGGTGGCATGCCTCTGTGTTCACATGCCATTGTTTGTCTTTGGCTACTGAACCAAGCTTCGCTGTGCAAAGGGAATTCCTGGGAAAGCAAGTTTTGTAGGCCGATATGCGAGAACTTAATAGAGGGTGGTGTTCCCTTGGTGAAATTTCTTACCCCACCTGCTTCCGATGCTCTTCCTACTTCCTGCAGCAAATTAAGTGCCAAAGTGCTATGCTGTTCTTTCATTATTATTTCCTGGGTTGTGGAATAGGAGTTATTTTGCACAACGGTGGCTTTCAAATGCCCCTTTGCAATTAAACAGGACAGGAAGAAGCTGGAGGATTGGATTGTACAAAGTTAGCCCCCACCCCACTCCTAGAAGAATGATAGCTCAACAGGCTAATAGCCTGTTATTAACGTTCAGCTGTCTGCAATTACTGTAAGTTTGAATCTCATCAGGCTCAAGGTTGACTCAGCCTTCCATCCTTTCTAAGGTAGGTAAATTGAGGACCCAGTTTGTGGGGGCAATAAGCTGACTTTGTATAAAAAATATACAAAGATAACAAAGACTGGCTGAATCAAAATGCTTTAGATTATATATCATGGACAAATCCTGGCAATTTGTATCCTTTTTCTTTCTTTTTCCTGATATGGACTTTCACCTTTCTTGTTGTTTTGATTAAGTAAAATGATAACGCTGAGACATTCCAGAAGAATGGTACAGTGTGGACTTCCAATGTAGCCTCCTATTCTGTTTTTTGTTTGTTTATTTAATATTTAAAACAATAGGATCAATATTTGATCCTTTTGGAAACCTAACATAATGATGGGCTACATTTTGGTGGCCAAAAAGTGAGGAACGAGACCAAGAAGTGTGTGGGATCTATGGATGGTCTATATATATGCTTTCAAAGGGAAGGTGGAAAAAGGGTACTCTATCTTTCAAAAAAATACCTCCACATACCAATGAGGAAGAGACAGAAGAAACACAATAACAGAATTGGAAGGGACCTTGAAGGTCTTCTAGTCCAACCTCCTGCTCAGACAGGAAACCCTATACCATTTCAGACAAATCATTGTTCAATCTCTTTTTAAAAGCCTCCAGAGTCAGAGTACCCACGATTTCTGGAGGCATGTTGTTCCACTGATTAAGTGTTCTAATCGGCAAGAAAGTTCTGTTTAATTCTAGATTAGTTGTCTCCTTGATTAGTTTCCATCCATTGCTTCTTGTCCTGCCTTCAGGTGCTTTGGAGAATAGATAGACCTTGTTATTGTTCAGTTTCTAAGTTGTGTCTGACCTTTTGTAACCTCATAGACTAGTGATCCCCAACCTTTTGGGTACCAGGGACCGGTTCCATGGAGAGAGGTGTTTTTCATGGACCAGAGGGGGTGTGATTTCGTGTCCTTCTTGCATCCCATGTCAACTCGCAAAGCTTCCCTGGCCTGCTCTCAAGTTGCCATAGGCAAGGGGGATGGGTAAAAAGTGAAGCAGCATGGCAGCCAAAAACAAAAGCACATTCCAGACATATCTCCCTCAATGCTGTCTCCCACGGTTACCCACAGTGGCTGGAGGGGAGTGATTTCTACAACTCGTGAAACTATCTGTTGGCGAATGTGATTGATGACACACCGTGGGGGGAGGGGGGAAAAGGATCAAATCTGGCCATAAATTATGTGGGGTCAAAGTTGGCTTCACTTGGAACGTGCTGACATGAAGCTCCTAATAAATAACTGGATGTCTTTTGAAGCTTGGCTCGAAGTTCATGATTTAATCAGAGCATCCATCAGAACCCTGACTCCACATGGATGGATCTTCACTTGTTTGTGCAGCCTGGTTTCTGGCACATGCCACAGACCAGTTCTGGTCCACAGACTTGGGGTTGGGGACCCCTGCCATAGACCATAGCACACCTCCACTGTCTCCCAGAGTTTGCTTAAATTCATGTTCATTGCATCAATGACACTATCTAAGCATCTCACCCTCTGTTGTCCCCTTCTTCTTTTGCTTTTCAATCTTTCCCAACATCAGGATCTTTTCCAATAAATCCTCTCTTCTCATTTGGTGGCCAAAGTATTTGAGCTTCAGCTTCAGTATCTGTCTTTCCAAACAACAGTCAGGGTTGATTTCCTTTAGGGGAAAATGAATCTTACTCTGGCTAATAGGGGGCAGTTGTTACTGCCTTAGGATAGCCTTTTTATAGAGGGATACACTGGCTAAGATGCTGCACTTGTCAATCGGTTTGAATCTCTAGTGCACGTAACGGGGTGAGTTCCCGTTACTTGTCCCAGCTTCTGCCAACGTAGCAGTTAGAAAGCACGTAAACAATGCAAGTAAGAAAATAGGGACTACTTTTGGTGGGAAGGTAACAGTGTTCCATGCGCCTTTGGCGTTTAGTCATGCTGGCCATATGACCACAGAGACGTCTTCGGACAGCGCTGGGTCTTCGGCTTTGAAATGGAGATGAGCATCGCCCCCTAGCATCAGGAACAACTAGCACATATGTGCAAGGGGAACCTTTCCCTTTAGCCTTTTTATTGTACTATTTATTCTAATAAGAAAATATAGGGAATGTTGCAAACATTGGGGGAAAGTATCACTTACGTGTTCTTTATTTTTCATTCCAACAGGAATCAGAATGAGATTGAGATGAGGAACAGGCCTTCTCTAAGAGGCATGCTTCATTCTTGACTTGGTAAGGTCAAGCTCAATATTTCATATGCACCAGTTGGATAGTTGCCAAAAAAAAAAATCAAGACAAGAACAACAGAGAAAGATTAAGGAGAGTGGATGAGTGCACCACTCTCAATGTTATTTATTATGTTTTTGACCTTGCAAAATTAAGATTAAGCAAAGATGCCAAGCCGTGGTCTCCATCTCTCTTTTACGAAGGAGGAAGGGAAGTGAGTTCTACACACCAGACAAGTGATATTGGGACCTATATTGGATTGCTTGCCCATGCTTTTTGTTCCTTGCACAGAATTTTCAATGCTTCTATTCAGATTTTTTTTTTTACAGATGTTGGAGAAGGATCAAAACAAGGGTGCACCAAATTGATTTTGGAGTCAAGGGCCAACAACTGCACCCTACAAAGTTGTGGGTGAGATCAGGATGAAATCTAAAACTGGTCTATTTCATTAACCTTCAAATATTGTTAAAGATGATCTCTAATAGATGACTCTGTTTTCCATTCAATCAAATTATAAGTTTATTTATAATTTAAATTACAATATTGTAATTTATATGACATGGTGGCTCAGTGGCTAAGGACTGATCTTGTCGACTGAAAGGTTGGCAGTTCAGCGGTTCAAATCCCTAGTGCCACGTAATGGGGTGAGCTCCCTTTACTTATCCCAGCTTCTGCCAACCTAGCAGTTCGAAAGCACATAAAAAATGAAAGTAGGAAAATAGGGACCCCCTTTGGTGGGAAGGTAACAGTGTTCCGTGTGCCTTTGGTGTTTAGTCATGCCGGCCACATGACTATGGAGATGTCTTTGGACAGCGCTGGCTCTTCGGCTTTGAAAGGGAGATGAGCAGCACTCCCTAGAGTCGAGAATGACTAGCACATATGTGCGAGGGGAACCTTTACCTTTACCTTTATTCAGAAGTTTCCGAGACTTCTGTCCAAGACTTCAGAATAGGCTTATCTAAGACTTTATCTAAGACTTTGGAGAACCACATAGGATTCCAGATTTTGCACCTCTGATTTAGATCAGGTTCCTAGACGTACACATGAACATTTGAACTGCTAAAGTTGTAATCCTTTTTTTCCCTCTTTGTGTGTATGGTACACCTATCAATTCCCTTTTTTTCCTATCCACTTTAGTGAGATAGAATACTTGCCATTGACATCTTTTTCTGTATTTGAAGAATCTCAAATACCATGTTCCTTTGTGGGTTTTAACACTTTTTCATCACTTTTTAATTAGGGTAGTTATTGTCTACCTTAGTCCAGATTACTTGGGAAACAGAGGAACTATACCCATCTATAGGCTTTTATGCCCATAAGGGGTGCATATAGCATATTTCCACAGGATTTAATAGGTTTTGTGAATTAAAGATAAATTTAATCCACATTTATTTTTATTTTTCCCATGTTTAAAAAAATGATGTACTTGTTATTTCTTTAAGTGCCCAGTAGGTGGAAGGCAAAATCAACCAATAAAGCTACTTTGGCTACTAAAGAATGTATGCCAACTGGCAACAAAAGGAAAGGAAATGGCAGATTATTAACTCTTAATAAGGCATACGATCTCCCTTTTTATATGAATTTGGAGAGTTGTAGATGGTCAGATGCATTGAAAAATAACAAAGAGTTTGCAGTGATATTTCATTTCCCCAACCCATTTCTCTATATTTGCCATCCCTGCCTGTCTATTCACATTTGTGTATTTATAACTTAGGGCAGCCTTTGTACTCCTGAGGAAGTGGATGACTATGCCTGAATGGTTATGCCATAATAAACATGCTAACCTCAAAGGCATTACAAGACTCGTGCCTCTTTTTCCAAGTTTCAAGGCTTGAACAAGATTTCCCAAGCTATATGGCAATCTAGACAGCATACTAAAAAGCAGAGACATCACCCTGTCAACAAAAGTGCTTATAGTCAAGGTTATAATTTCCCCAGTTGCAATGTATGGCTGTGAAAGTTGGACCATAAGAAAGGTTGAGTGCCAAAGAATTGAGGCCTTTGAACTATGATGCTGGAGAAAACTCCTGTGAGTCCCTTGGACTGCAAGGCGATCAAAGTGGTCAGTCCTAGAGGAGATCAACCTTGATTGCTCTTTAAAAGGCCAGATCCTGAAGATGAAACTCAAATACTTTGGCCACCTAATGAGAAGGAAGGACTCACTGGAGAAGAGCCTCATGCTGGGAAAGATTGAGGGCAAAAGAAGAAGGGGGCGACAGAGAACGAGGTGGCTGAAGCAGTTGGCATGAGCTTAAATGGACTCCAGGGGATGGTAGAAGATAGGAAGGTTTGGAGGAACATTGTCCATGGGGTCAAGATGGGTGGGACATGACGTCACAACTAACAACAACAACAATTTCCTATTTTTGCCTGAAGAAAAGAAACAGAAGCAGAAAAACAACCCAAATATCACCAAGCCGTTGAATCAATTGATAGGGTCGGAGGATAGGAAATTCAAAGCATAACATGGAAACCCAGGACCAAATATGCACCACTTCCTCGAAAACTGAGTTTCACTATCAGATCTTTGTCTTAGAAAGAAGCATATCTAAAAAATTCAACCCTGTAAACCACGTGTTCCCAGTTTTGACAACTTTAAGACGTATGGACTTCAACTCCCAGAATCCCCCAGCAAGCATGGCTGGCTAGGGAATTCTGGGAGTTGATGTCCATACATCTTAAAGTTGCCAAGGGTTGGGAACCACTGCTGTAGACTCACCTGGCTGAACCCAATGGAGCTGACTTCCTGGTAGCTGGAAGAGTGCCTGACAATCTAATAAAATGGCTGATTGAAGACAGTGTTTCAAATTGAAAAGGTTTTCTTCCATTCCTATTACTATTATATTTATTAAAGTTAATGAGTACCATTGATTATCATAGCATCATTAGCACAACCTGAGGTTGGACCATGGAGTATAGTATATTGCCACAGGCTTAAGTGAGAAAAAAAATATTCTACCTAACTCTGTGTAATAATTAAGGTGATGGACAGGAGAGGAAAGAAACTTAGGTTCAAGTCTGAAGGGATTAACATTCAGTTCCATTTATCTCAGAAGGTTGTGAGATACCCACCCTGTATCCTACAGTGAGATTTCAGAGCAAAAATGAAATATAGGTAGTCCTTGAATAACAACCATAATTGGAACCAGAATTTCTGGTTGCCAAGCACCGTAGGCGTTATGGCGGGAAAACTTCTAGCTGAGTGTAGCAGCATCACTCATGTTTGAATATGAGACCATTACAAAAAATACCAAGATCAGATTAAGAAGTCAAATAAGGAGCCCAAAGGAGAACAATTGAAATCTGTTTCCATTATAATCCCAAGAAAACTACATGAAGGAAATGACTTGAAGATATTTTTTTTCCTGAAGCTTCCCCTTAACAATGCTTATTGTGAGCCACTTCTTCAAAGATGCTTTCTTTATCTATGAAGATTCTTCGTCCTCCGGGTCATAGTTGTCTCAAAGGTGCTTTTTTAAAAGGTAACTGGACTGGCTTTTTTTTTTTCGTTGAGGAAGAAGAAGATGTTTCGAGAAGTGAACTGTCTTCTTTTTCCTCAAAAAAAAAGAAAGAAAGAAAGAAAGAAAGAAAGAAAGAAAGAAAGAAAAGAAAAAAAAGAAAAGAAAAGAAAAGAAAAGAAAGGAAAGGAAAGGAAAGGAAAGGAAAGGAAAGGAAAGGAAAGGAAAGGAAAGGAAAAAGTCCAGTAGCCTTTTGAAAAAAAGCACCTGTGAAATTCCTTTAGCAAAATAGCTCCTGCTTTAAAAAGCAAATCTGTGTTTTGTTTCTGAGCTTTAATAACTTCTATTAGCTCCAACATCTCCCATCCTATCTTATTTTGTATCCCTGAGTTCCTTCTCCACTGATAGAAAGAAAGGTGTTCTGTCTCTCATATGATGACCAGGGGTGAGCTTCAAAAATTTTAGCAAGGGATTCTCTGCCCAGTTTCTGGGTGGGTATGGCCATGGTGGGCGTGGCCTAGTTGGCCTCCTGCACCACGACAAGATGGGAGCTCCAGAGGCTTTACTTGAGCCTCCCGGAGTGCAAAAACAGCCTTCCCAGGCTCTGGAGGCCCTCTGGAGGCCGGAAACAGGCCCGTTTCCCTAACTTTCAGTAGGCCCATTTTTCACCCTCTCCAAGCCTCCATGCTCACCCTGCACTTGCATCCAAAAAGGGCCATGTGGGGACTCCTGGGAGAGATGGGATTGGCGTAGCCAGCCAGGAGTGGGATTTGGGGGTTCTCTGAACTGCATAGAATCTTAGCTAGAGGTTCTCCCGAACCCCTGCGAACCCCCAGGAGCGAACCCCTGATGATGACCCCTCACCAACTCTCTTCAGGAACATAGGATTCTGCCTTAAGTAATGGGACCGGAGAATACAAAAAGGGCATACCCACAAATAAGTGATAATGGTTTCCCTATGTATGTGTGTGTGTGTATGTGTGTGTGTGTGGTATTTTCTTCATGTAGTCTTGCCATGTCATTGCACTGGTAAAAATTCCATGACAAAATATCAATCACAGCATCTTTGATCCTTCGGTAGTGTTTCATCAAAATATGGAAGTGTCATCACCACACCTAAGAAACAAATTGTATCTAACTCCCCCCCCCCCAAATTGGTACTCCAAACCAATGACCCAGAACCCCAGATTAGAATGTTTGCAATGGAAAAAACACAGAAGATCCAAAGCTTTGTGACCTGAGCAACACAAAGCCAAGGTGGCCTAGAGGTGGAGCTCTTGCCTCACAATCAGGAGGTTGTGAGTTCGATCCTAGGTAGAGGCAGATGTAGGGTGTCCTGCTTGGGCAGGGGGTTGGACTCGATGACTTGTAAGGTCCCTTCCAACTCTATTAATCCGTTTCAAAAAGAAAGCTGAGGAATCCATGGATTTCCACGGATTTGAATATACTAAGTTTAAGATTTTATCTGGAAGACAAAGAATATTTTGCGGAGTGAAAGCTGTGTTGTTTTGTTTTTGAAGGAGCACACCTGATGGAAAAACAACCCATCCTCCCAATACAAAAAAAGAAAAGTAGCAGCTGTTCATCATTTAGAACAGGTTGAGCTATCAACTATTCTGGAGCCTGTGCTATAAATATCGCCGTAGTTATATTCTGATGAGCTACTGCTTTGACTGCATGAAATAGCTGGACCTTACACAATGTACCTTTTCTTCCTAACCTGTTGATTTCTTAACTCTCCTCCACTGTCCAACCTCACTCTCAGAGCAACGTTTGCAACTCACAATAATCCTGCAAGGGGGATTAAGCTGAGCGTAGGAACAAGAGATTGACACAACGAATATGAATTTGTGCAAACTCCCAAACTTTCTCCTGGAAGACAGAGGGGCGCCCGGCATGCTATAGTTCATGGAATCATGAAGAGTTGGACACCACTTAGCAAATGAACAACCACAGCAAAGGACAAGAGAATGAGCCAAGAAGGGGGACTGAGGTGGTGAATCATTGTCATACGTTATAAATAAAATGCACAAATGCATTGTACAAATTTTGGTTAAGTAACCCAAAGGTGCTTTTTCAAGAGGCAACTGGACTTTCTGGGTTTTTTTTTTCTTTAAAGATGTTTCGCTTCTCATCCAAGAAGCTTCTGAAGAAGAGCTGAAGAAGCTTCTCGGATGAGAAGTGAAATGTCTTCAAAGAAAAATGAGAAAGTCCAGTTGCCCCTTGAAAAAGCACCTTTGGGATGACCATGACCTGAATGACTGAAAATCTCCATAGGCATTTGATTAAGTAACTGGAGTGGTGGCCTCCCAATTATTGAATGTGTTCAATGTGTTCAACCAGAGCCTGGGCAGCTACCTGTCCGGGATATTTTCATTCAGATCTCTGCCTTTGAGCAGAAGATTCAGGAGACTCAATGGATTCATTTGTTTCTAGGATTATTTTATTGCTTTATTAATTCAACTTTTGCATTGGTACTCGTCCTTCCTTTTCACAGATGCTCTGGTTACTCTCATTCCATTCCATTAGAAGGAAAGGGCAGGATCAGTCTAGGTCTCATATGGTTTACAATGTAAATAGGCACAAGAAGGGAGAAAAAGGAAAAGGATATGACCATTTTCTGCATTTAACCTTGGTGCACACAACACAGTATAGCTTACATCTGGGTTGCTAAAACCAAGATCGTGTCATGCAACATACTTTGTCTGAACTTGGTCATCAAAAAAGGACAACAAAGAATGTTCTTCCTGCGCCAACTCAGGAAGCTCAAAATGCCCAAAGAGCAGCTGATACAGTTCTACAGGGGAATTATTGAGTCTGTCATCTGCACCTTTATAACTTTGTGGTTTGGTTCTGCAACCCAACAAGACAGACACAGACTTCAAAGGATTATTAGAACTGCAGAAAAAAAAACCCAATTACTACCAACCTGCCTTCCACTGAGGACCTGTATACTGCACGTGTCAAAAAGAAGGCTGTGAAAATATTTATAGACCCCTTGCATCCTGGACATAAATTGTTTCAACTTCTACCCTCAAAACGACACTATAGAGCACTGCACACCAGAACAACTAGACACAAGAACAGTTTTTTCCCGAACGCCATCACTCTGCTAAACAAATAATTCCCTCAACACTGTCAAACTATTCACTAAGGCTGCATTACATTACGATTAATCTTCTCATCGTTCCTATCACCCATCTCCTCCCACTTATGACTGTATGACTGTAACTTTGTTGCTTGTATCCTTACAATTTATATTGATTGTTTCCTAGTATGATTTGATTGCTTATTTGTACCCTATAACTATCATTAAGTGTTGTACCTTAGGATTCTTGACAAATGTATCTTGTCTTTTTATGTACACTGAGAGCATATGCACCAAAGACCAATTCCTTGTGTGTCCAATCACACTTGGCCAATAAAGAATAAAGAAAGAAAGAACATATCATAAAAAGGCTTAATACAATGTCTTGATTCACACAACATACTAAGATAAGGGCTGAGTTCTTACAATTCTCTAGTTATCATACATAATGACATAATCATGGACTATCCTATCTATTTTGTCCCAGCTCAGCATATTGTACAAGTCAGTCGGACTGTGATTTGCATGATATTAGAGCAAACGTCTAAGGACCCCCAAAAGATCTCAAAAACGCTTTTTCAGAAGGCAACTGGACTGTTTTTTCCTTGAGGAGAAAAAAAAAAATCACTGAGAAAGAAAAAACTGGACTGTTTTTTACCCCTTCTTTCTCAAGGAAAAAATAGGTCCAGTTGCCTTTTGAAAAAGCACTTTTGAGAAAACTATGACCTGGATGACTGAAAATCTCCACAGACTCCAAAAAGATGATTTTCCAAGACAGAGCTTGTTTCCTAGTTGCTATTTTGACATCTCTGTCTCAGGATTCTGGAGTAATTACCTTGCTTTTTTTTAATGTGCACTCTTTCTTTTTTTTTAGTTTTAAAAACAAACCTTTATTAAGACTTTAAAAAACAAACATTTAAAATACACAAATTTCTTAGTCAAACAAAAAAAGATAAACAAAAAAACAAAAAACAAAAGGCAAATGTACTTATACTATTACTCAACTTCACATATTAAACTAATTTCTATATCTTTTTTTATATACATATACATATATACATATATACACTATTCCAACTATATCCATCTGACAGTGCTGTTTTTAATTGCATCAATTTCTTCTAAATTTCATCTTACTCACTATTCCTCTTCCTCTGTTTTGTCCATTGATACCATTTATTCCATATAGTATAATAATCTGAGTCCTCCTTATCTTTTAATTGTAAAGTTAATTTGTCCATTTCTGCGCATGCAAATATTTTCTGTATTACTTCCTGTTCTGTTGGCAAGCGATCACATTTCCACAATTGCGCTAATGATAACCTAGCCGCCGTGATTATATGTAAAATTAAATACTTAATATCTTTTCTAATATTTCCTTTGATCATGCCTAATAGGAAAACCTCAGGTTCTAATTCAATTTCGCATTTTGTTATTTCTGTTATCCGTGTTTTTATTTTGCTCCAAAATTTCTTAACTACTGGGCAGAGCCACCAAACATGATAAAAAGTCCCCTGTGTTTTTTTACATTTCCAACAAGTTGGATTTACATTTGGAAACATTTTGGCTAGTCTTACAGGAGCCAGATACCACATTTTATAATGATTTTCTTTGTAGGCTACCGATTTTGTCATCTTATAATTGCTTTCCCATACCCTTTCCCATTCCTCTAATTGTATCTTATGCCCTATATTCCTCGCCCACGCTATCATCTGATCTTTGACCAATTCTTCTGCCAAATCATATTCCAATAAATATTTGTAGATTTTTGAGATCAATTTCGCTTCTTTAGATTCTAGTAATTTATCCACTCTTTCAATGTGTGTCCCTTAACTTTCTCTATTGAATTCCAGCTGAAATATAAAGGTTTTGTCTGGGCAGCCTTGTTTAATTTCATAGCGCTACCATGATGATATGGGCGAAATTGTTATTGTTATTTATTTAATCAATTTATAAGCCATCTCAATTGCCCTGCCAACTCTAAACCACCATATAATCAATAGCATATACTATATCAACCATGTGATATATACATTTTAAAAACAAAGGGAGAGGAAGAAAAAAAATCAATAATAACCATATCGGCTTTAATAGCTCACATTAGGGGAAACTATAATCACAAATAAAAACATCAATCAAACTAAAAAAAAAACAGGTTCACAAATTGCCCAGCCTGCTTAAAGCACCAGTTTTTCAAAGCTTTCCTAAAGATCATCAAGATTTGGTACATGTTTTATCATTTTATCATTAGAAATGATTTCAGGAATTATGGAAGGAACCATGCAAGGACTATATCCTCATTGGTCAAGGAGACAAGTGTCTTCTCATTCTCTGTAGCTAGTATGAGCTGCGGTGGCGCAGTGGTTAGAGTGCAGTACTGCAGGCTACTTCTGCTGATCACCGGCTGCCAGCAATTTGGTGGATCGAATCCCACCAAGGCTCAAAGTTGACTCAGCCTTCCATCCTTCTGAGGTGGGTAAAATGAGGAGCCAGATTGTTGGGGGCAAAAAGCTGACTCTGTAAACCACTTAGAAAGGGCTGTAAAGCATTATGAAATAGTAAATAAGTCTAAGTGCTATTGCTATTACTAGTATGGAGTCCCACCAGGCTAGTGAAGATGGAATGATCTGCCTGGAATTCCTGATCGCTGAAGATGATCAGGGAAGTTGTCAAAATAGTTTGACTATTTTCTTCCTAGAACAATTGGATGTAAGTATGGGTTAGGAATTAGATTATGAAAGAGGCTCCTCGGTTGAGGCATCTTTAGATGCTGATGGCCAATATTCCAAAGAGTCTATGAATTCTGAATCATCCAGGTTATGGTTGTCCCAAAGGTGGATAGGATAGGATAGGATAGGATAGGATAGGATTGGCCAAGCGTGATAGAACACACAAGGAATTTGTCTTGGTGCATACGTTCTCAGTGTACATAAAAGAAAAGATATGTTCATCAAGAATCACAAGGTACTACACTTAATGATAGTCATAGGGAACAAATAAGCAATCAAATCATATTAGGAAACAGTCAATATAAGTCATAAGGATACCAGCAACAAGGTTATAGTCATACAGTCATAAGTGGGAGAAGATGGGTGATAGGAACGATGAAAAGATTAATAATAGTGCAGGCTTAGTGAATAGTTTGAAAGCGTTGAGGAAATTATTTGTTCAGCAGAGTGATGGCGTTTGGTGGTTTTCCAAAAGGCAATTGAATTTCGTTGGGTTTTATTCCTTCTTCTTTGAAAATGTTTTGCTTCTCATCCAAGAAGCTTCTTCAGTTCTGAATGGAGGAATGAACTGAACTAAACTGAAGTGAACTGAAGAAGATTCCCGGATAAAAAGCAAAGTGTTTTCAAAGAAGAAGAAGAAAAAAAAAACCCCCAAGAAAGTCCAGTTACCTTTTGGAAAAGCCCTTTTGGGATATTCTAAAGTGGTTCTTTTCAATTTGCCACCAATAGCCTCCCACTGACCAGTTCGTTCTCACAGGGAGGGACTACTCAGGGTACGGTCAGTCAAATTGTGCCGACTGGCGACTCCCAGGGGGAGGGCCTTCTCTGTAAGGGCTCCAACCCTTTGGAATGAACTGCCCCCTGATATATGAAACATCCCTAATCTCCGTGCTTTCCGCTGTGCCCTCAAGACCCTGATGTTCAATCAGGCGGGGCTCAACATGTTAACGGGGAATGATTAAAATATTATATAATTCTCGGTTTTATTTAATTTGGGTTAAACTTTGCTATAATTTTAATTATCAATTTTATGATGTTTATGTATCTTTTATTTTTTCTTGACTATACACCGCCTTGAGTCCTGCGGGAGAAAGGCGGTATAGAAATATAATAAATAAATAAATAAATAAATAAATAAATAAATAAATAAATAAATAAATAAATAAATAAAAACACAATAACCTGTAATGGGCTTTCACCTGTACCTGGGCGTTCAGTCAGCTTGTCAGCAGCCAGTTAAACCCATCAGTTTTTCAAACGTCTCAAAGGACAGAAATAACCACCAGGTTCCTAAGTGCTTATTATGGAACTTTAAAAATGCCTCTGTAGGGGTGCTGAAATTAGCCCAAAGTGCAGCTTCCCTTCTTCTTAAAAATTACAAAAGCATTCCAAAAGTTATTTTTAATAAAATAAATTATTGGTAAATGGGAAGTAAATGATTGTCTTTAGTCTGTTAGCTCAGCAGGAGAATCAAGATCAAGGCTATTCTGGAGCCCAGAATGGCAGGAAGGTTGGAGGAAAGTGGGAATCTAAAAACTGACATTTTCTTCCACGTGGAACAGGACTTGGTTGCCTAAGAAAAGAAGTGGTGTGTGTGTGTGTGTGTGTGTGTGTGTGTGTGTGTGTGTGTGTGTCACAGAGAGGCACAGGCTACCAAATGCTATTCCTTGCACAACTTTAGGGAATCATGCTTATTCTGCTATCGTGCCCTTATACTTATTAAGACATTCATTTTATGAGCTTTTCCTTGGATCGATACTCTTTAAGGCTGGGGTTCACCTAATATGCTAAACTCAGATTAGCAAAAGACAACATTTGTGTCCCTGAAACATGCAGTACTCAAACCATGTTGCAGTCTCTCTGAGTCTTGCCGAGCTCAGGAAGGGAGGCCCTGCTTTTCATAATCATACTCATAATCACAAGTTTATTTGTCAAGCATATATACGATAACAGGTAAAAGTATAATAATTTGAATACATGAAAAGAGTAAGTAAAAAAGAATATTAGGACAGGGATGGTAGCTGCACTTATGCACGCCTCTTACAGACCTCTTAGGAATGGGGTGAGGTCAACAATAGACAGTTTAAGGTTAAAGTTTTGGGAATTTGGGGAAGAGTCTAATAGTGCATTCCAGGCATTGACCACTCTGTTACTGAAGTCATATTTTCTGCAATCGAGTTTGGAGTGGTTTTCCTTGAGTTTGTATCTATTATTTGCTTGTGTATTATTGTGGTTGAAGCTGAAGTAGTCATTGACAGGAAGGACAGCGTGGCAGATAATTTTATGTACTATGCTTAGGTCAGACTGAAGCTGGCATAGTTCTAAATTGTCTAAGCCTAAAATTTGGAGTCTGGTGGCATAAGGTATTTTATTTCAGTTAGAGGAATGGAGGACTCTTCTCGTAAAATATCTCTGGACTCTCTCAATTGTATTTATGTCTGATATGTAGTGCAGGTTCTGGACAGATGAGCTGTATTCAAGAATTGGTCTAGCAAATGTTTTGTATGCTCTCGTTAGTAGTACAACATTACCAGAGAAGAAGCTATGCAAGGTTAGGTTAACAACTCTTAATGCCTTTTTGACAATGTTGTTACAGTGGGCTTTGACACCTAGATCTTTAGAAACGAGTACTCCAAGTTCCTTGACAGAGTGAGGGTTATCTACAAGGTCATGTCCATCTAATTTGTATTTATGTTTTGATTTTTTTCCCCCAATGTGCAAGACAGAGCATTTGTTGGTTGAGATTTGAAGTTGCCACTTGTTAGACCAATCTGACACATAGTCAAGGTCTTTTTGAAGGGTAGTTGCATTGTTGGTGGTGTTGAATAGTTTAACATCATCAGCGAAGAGAACACAGTTGTTCACACTGGAAGAAAGTCCACGTTGTAGTCAAATGCGATTGTCTGGCTCACACCACAATGCCAAGGTAATGAAAAACCCTGCTAGGTAGTCCAGGTCAGGAAATTAATCTCGCAGGAATGCTAAACCCTCTTTCATTGAGTTTGGCTATAAGGCACTCATTTTTAATTGTGACGCTTCGTAAAATTATTACTTTGAAAAAAGACAAATTTCAAGAGCTGATTCACCCTGTTTCTCTGCCCGCTAATTTGGTGGAGAGTTTTGAAAGCCATTGGTATTCAGATCTGCTTTGGGTCAGGGGTGGGTTTCACATACTGTAGCAACAGGTTCCACCCAGCACCGGAAATGTGAGCGCACGGGCACAGGCACACTCGCTTTGCTTGCATGTGGGCCATCCGTGCGTGCGTGCAATGTCAAACAACCTGGCAATTCGCTCGCGTGCATCAACCACACACAGGCGTGTGACATAAAAAACATAGTGATATAGGATGGGATTGCACCCGGATGGGTGGCAGGGCTCACCCCCACCCGCAGGTCTCCACTGCTGGTTCACCACCCGCAGTTAGCCACTACCGGTTTGAACAAACTGGTCTGAACCAGCTGAATATCACCTCTCCTTTGGATCCAACAGGACTTTGATGAGGTCTTTTTTCATTTTAAATCACCACAATAACTTTCAGTCAATTTCAATTTCAATTTTTAAAGGGTTGAAGGGACAGCTATCTGCTGGATAGCTCAGCAGAGTAAGTAACAGACTAAGCATTGTAATTAAAACCCAGCTGTCTGCAATTACTGCTAGTTCGAATCCCCAGGCTCAAGGTTGACTCAGCCTTCCATCCTTTCTAAGGTAGGTAAATTGAGGACCCAGTTTGTGGGGGCAATAAGCTGACTTTGTATAAATATACAGAAGTATGAAGGCTATTGCTTAACGCATTGTAAGCCGCCCTGAGTCTCCAGAGAAGGGCGGTATATAAATCTAATTTAAAAAAAAAAAAAGAATTGTGTAATCTGGTAGCAGCCTCAGGAGTTGCCAATGGCTAACGTTAGTAGAGGGTGGGGGGTTTTTTTGGACATATGGGAGATTGTTTTTTTACATTGTTAAAAGGAGGGGGGAATAAGAGTCCCCATTGTCCCTAAAATACTGAATAGGGACAAGAAATCATGTTAGATCCTTCAGCTAAGTTTAGACCGTTTTCTTTTTTCTTTAAAAAAAAATCCGATGGGCACGAAGTAAGGGGGGTCCTTCTGTCGCTCTGCTCTCCAATTGAAGCCAGACAGGTACTCATGATGTGACCTAATCTGGGTAATGAAATGTCTGCAAGAAAACCAGCAAGCTGGTCCAGCTGGTCCAGAATGCGGCCGCGCGAGTGGTTATGGGAGCGACTCGTCGCTCCCGGGTAACTCCCCTCTTGCGCGAGCTGCACTGGCTTCCGGTGGTCTTCCGGTGCATTTCAAGGTGTTAGTTACCATCTTCAAAGCGCTCCATGGCTTAGGACCGGGATATTTACAGGACCGTCTTCTGCCAATGAATACCTCCCACCGCCCGATACGCTCTCACAGAGAGGGCCTCCTCAGAGTGCCGTCTGTCAGACAATGCCGACGGGCGGTCCCCAGGGAGAGAGCATTCACTGTGGGAGCTCCAGCCCTATGGAATGAACTACCCCCGGATATAAGAAAGATTCCTGACCTCCGTGCCTTCCGACGAGCCCTGAAGACTCTACTGTTTCACCAAGCCGGTCTGACTTAAATTTGTGTTAATTTTAATAGGGGTTTTTAGGGGTTTTAAATTTTACGACCAAATAGTTTAATTATTTTATTAGTTTTAATTTTTATACGTGATTGTTTTAATATGGCTGTAAACTGCCCTGAGTCCCCTCGGGGAGAAGGGCGGTATATAAATGCAATAAAACTAAACTAAACTAAACTAAGCACAGCAGTGGTGGGTTCCAAATTTTTTTAAAACCTATTCTGTGGGCGGGCGTGGCATGGCTTGGTTGGTATGGCTTGGTGGGCATGGCAGGGGAAGGATACTGCAAAATCCTTATTTCCTCCCGATCATCTGGGAGTCGGGAGGCAGAAAATAGATGGGGGTGGGGCCAGTCAGAGATGGTATTTACCGGTTCTCCAAACTACTCAAAATTTCCGCTACTGGTTCTCCAGAACTGCTTCGAACCTGCTGAAACCCACCTCTGAAGCACAGAGAGCACCAAGGACCCCTCGTACCACTGTACGCCTGTCTATTCTCCCTGCAGTTATGATCAAGAAATACTCTATCCTTTACTTACCATTGTGCTTAAAATGGGATGGATGTGGAAGAAATTAATTTATGAGGTGATTTCACAAAAAGTCTCAAATGTGCTTTTCCAAAAAGACAACTGGACTTTCTTGGAACTATTCTGAACTGAAGAAGCTCCTTGGATGAGAAGTGAAATGTTTTCAAAGAGAACAGCAAGAAAGTCCAGTTGGTTTTTTTGGGGAAAAAAACCACCCTCACTTCCCCCCGGTTTTCCCAGAAGGATGTTGATAGTTTGCTAATATCTTGCTTGGGTTTCTACTCAAACAACATATCTAAAAGGTGCCTGGCGATGCTGCTGTATCCTACACTCTAGGACTGTGATGGCGAACCTATGGCACACATGCCAGAGATGGAATGCAGACCCCTCTCTGTGGGCACGCGCATTGTTGCCAGCTGATCTTCCAGCGTGCTGAGCATCAGAAACCCGAAGATCAGCTGGCTGGTAGGCATGTGTGCCCCAGCCATCTGGTCTTCCAGTTTCCGGTGCTCCAGCACAAGGAAAGACCAGCCGGCCAGTGCCCATGTGTGCCCCAGAAACTGGAAGACCAGGTGGCCGGCGCACATGTGCACCGGCCAGCTGGTTTTTGGGTTTCCAGGGCTCTGGTGCGCATGAAAACCAGCTGGCTGGCGTGTATGCAGTTGCTGGAAACCAGAAGATAAGCTGGTTTTCGAGTTTCTGGGGCTCGTGCACGTGCATACATGTTCCGGTTTGGGAACCTGGTGCTGAAAAGGTTCACAATCACTGCTCTAGGATATCATTTGCCTTTCTTATCTGGGTGTCCTGTTCTTATTTTTACTAACTCTCAAGCAAGAAAGGGGGACAGGTGCCCATATGGCCCTGTGCACAGGTAACAGGTACTGCCAACACTTGGGCAACTGTTGAAGGAAGGACAAGTTCTTGGTCAATTGCGGGAGTAATATTAGGGCACTCTTCCTGTCCACATGCATTGATTACAGAATAGCCAGTCAAATCATTTTAATGAGTTCTGACTGCTGCTGTGAGCAGCCAGTAACTATGGTAACTTCTTTCCAAAGTAACACGCTCTCTCTCTGTCTGTGTATGTGTGTGTGCTTGCATATATGTGTGTCACAGGACTTTTGTTTGAGGATGGGGAGGTGATTGGAGGAGAGCAGGGAAGATGGCAGTTCCTTTGGGAATTTCAGGTTCATTTGCATCAAGGATTTGGAGGAAGAAATGGCACGGAGAAGCTCCAGAGACCCACAATCTCTCTTTAATGAAATGATCTGTGCCCCAGTGTTTCTGACTCTGTGTTCCAATTTGCCATTTGTTGGACTCAAATGCTCATCTGGGAACATCAGATCACACTGGTGTCCTATCAATCCCAGGCTTAAATCAACATAGGGTTTTGAGGCAAACGGGTGTATTTTCAGTGGGACAGTGGTATGTAATTCATCATTTACTAAGACTAGCATTTAGATGTAGACCCTTAGGTGGGAGTGCTGCTGTTTAGCATCCCTAAAAGCTGCTTGTAGGAGATAACTAGGTGGAGACTGAGGGAGGAGTCAAATGTGTTATCAATTTGGAGTCCCTTCATACCCACAGGAAATCTAAGTCACTTGAACTCCATTGACTCTTATCTACCGCCAATTTGCATTTGACCATTAGTAGTTCAGATTCTTGTAGAGAGCCCTAACATGCAATTGCAAGCGGTGTGGTGGCTTAGAGGTGAAGACACTTGCCTCCCACACGGAAGGTTGAGATTTCAATCCTCGGCAGTGACAGATTCAATTAGCATAAAGAGAAAATCTGCTGCGTACACTGTATAGATGTCAAGAAAGGCATCCGGCCAGTAAATGCTCAACCCCATTCAGTCACCCCAACACCCCTGCCACTCCGAATAAAGGAATTACAGAGTGGTAAAAAGAAAAAAAACAAACAACTATACTCATTTGTACTGCCTAGACTCCTGATTTCTTTCACTTGACACTTCTCTTTGTTCTCTAACTTGATCTTGCCCAAAGGAATAAATCTTGATAATCATTGATCCTCTCACTACTTAGGGCTAGTCCTCGATCTACAACTGTAATTTAGCATGCTCATAAATCACTGTGGTCATTAAGCAGGTCACTTTATGATTGCACCTGGTTTATGACTTCTTTATAGCAGTTGTTAAGCAAACATGGTTGTCTTTAAGCAAACATTGCAGTTTTTTCCCTGATGGCTCTTTTTTGCTAGAAACCAAAAAGTAAATGTGAGTTGACTGTCAGGGGCCCCAAATGCAATAGTGTATGTCATAACTTCAAACAGTTGCTATGTTACAGGTAGTCCTTGACTTACAACCATGCTTGGTTGTAAGCCTTGAGCCTGAGCCTTGGTGACGCAGCAGATTAAAGTGCTGTTAAGTAACACCAGCTGCCTGCAATTACTGCAAGTTCGAATCTCACCAGGCTCAAGGTTGACTCAGCTTTCCATCCTTCCGAGGTAGGTCAAATGAGGACCCGGATTGTGGGGGCAATAAGCTGACTTTGTATAAAAAAGAACACCGCTTGGGGGGGGGGGGAGCGAAAGCCCTACTAGGCAGGTATATACAAAAGTATGAAGGCTATTGCTTAACGCATTGTAAAAGCCGCCCTGAGTCTCCGGAGAAGGGTGGCATATAAATCGAACCAATAAATAAATAAATAAATAAATGCTAGTGACCATCTGAAATTACAATAGCACTGGGAAAAAAAAGTGACTCAAATGTCTCGCTTTTCACACTTCACGATTATTGCAGCCGCCCTGTGGTCACGTGATGGAAATTCAAAGGCTTGGCAACTGGCATGTATTTCTGAGGGTTGCCAGGGTCCCAAGATCACGTGATCCCTTTTTGCAACATTCTGAAAAGCAAAATCAATGGGGAAGCGAGATTCATTTCGCAACCAGATTGCTAATTTAAGAACTACAGTAATTCACTTAACGATAGTGCTGAGAAAGGACATAAAAGGTAAAGATAAAGGTTCCCCTCGCACAGGGGTGAAATCCAGCAGGTTCTGACAGGTTCTGACGGGTTCTGGAGAACCGGTAGTGGAAATTTTGAGCAGTTCAGAGAACTGGCAAATACCACCTCTGGCTGGCCTTAAAGCGGGGTAGGAATGGAGATTTTGCAATTTCCTTCCCCCAGGAGTGGGGTGGGAATGAAGATTTTGCAGTATCCTTCTCCTGCCATGCCCACCAAGCCACACCACACCACACCACGCCCACCAAGCCATTCCCACAGAACTGGTAGTAAAAAGAAAATTGGATTTTACCACTGCCCTCGCAAATGTATTTGCTAGTTGTTCCTGACTCTAGGGGGTGGTGTTCAACTCCATTTCAAAGCCAATGAGCCAGCGATGTCCAAAGAAATCTCCATGGTCATGTGGCCGGCAGGACTAAATGCCAAAGTCACACAGAACGCTGTTCCCTTCCCACCAAAGGTGGTCCCTATTTTCCTACTTGCATTTTTTTACGTGCTTTCGAACTGCTAGGTTGCCAGAAGCTGGGACAAGTAATGGGAGCTCACCCTGTTAGGCAGCACTAGGGATTCGAACCCCTGAACTGCCAACCTTTTGATCGACAAGCTCAACATCTTAGCCACTGAGCCACCATGTCCCATAAAATGGGACACCGTGTCCCATAAAATGATATAAAATGAGGTAAAACTCACATAACAACTGTCTTTCTTAGCAATTTGTTTATTTATTTTGTCGTGCTTATGTAGTGTATATTGGAGGTGGTGACCCTTTGAGAGCTGCATGCAATGAAATGTCATTTTAATGTATGCCGATTAGTGTACATTCATTGTGACAGTACATATTCTAAGTTTTAAGTTCTAATTCAGGGCTCAATTGTGTTATAAGTTGAAGACTAATTGTACCTGTATTCTTCTATAACACAGGTGTCCAACTCGCCACCTCCCGTTGCCATCACATGATGTTTTCCCCAGTCGTGGAGCTGGGGTGGGCTTGGCCTGTGTGTGAAACATCCAACCCATGGGCTGCCAGTTTGACACTCTTGTTCTATAAATTTACCTAGCAAGAAGCAAAATGGGAGCCAAAACAGAGCATCCCACCAGCACCAAATGTGGAGAAAATCCAAAAAGATGGTCTTTGCATTTATTTATTTGTTTGTTAAATAAATAAATGATGGCTGCCTATCTCATCAGATGTGACTCTAGGCAGCATATCAAGAATGGCAGGGCATGAAGCTGATATAAAGGGATACAAATGGTGGTGGTGGAGGGGAATAACTCTTTTTATGTTCTATAACTTTAAAGAATGGAAGAGGTGCCCTTCCCTGAAGCTCATACCCAGAGACTGCTCTCCTGCCCACTATCTGAGCAGGGATAGGGGCTTTATTTCGCAAAGCGCTCCGAAATTGTGATTGTGTTTGCCCTCACAAATCCAACAAGATAGGTCACTGTAATTGGGTTACAACGGAGAAGCTGAGATTGAAAGAAAGTGGCAGTGATGAATTCCATCTACCTCCACCAACTGAGATTGAAAGTGGCAATCTAATAGGATATGTTAGGATTCCAGCCTTGAAATGGTCTTTGGAATAATCAAAAAAGAAATGTATTCTCCATCAGACTAATTATAAAGAAGAGTGGGAGAATCTAGAATAATTTTGAGGTTGGAGAGTTACATAGCAATCAAATCAGCCTTCCCTCATCTGTTGCTCTCTATATGCATGGACGGCAGCTCCTAGAGGCCTTCAGACTATCCCAATGTTGAATCCTTCAGGTATCTATGTTGGCTAGGAATTTGTATGTAAGCTGGCTAGGTTTTGTCAGTGGTGAAATCAAATTTTTTTTACTATCAGTTCTGTGGGCTTGGTGGGTGTGGTGTGGCTTGGTGGGCATGGCTCAGTGGGCATGGCTTGGTGGGTGTGGCAGGGGAAGGATATTGCCAAATCTCCATTCCCACCTCACTCCTAGGTGAAGGATAGGATTTGGAAAGGATGTAGGACATTGCCAAGGGAGTTTAAACAATAATCTGCTTGCTCGTCCTTCTGGAAAATCCTTGGTGGAACCTAAGAGTGCTTCTGTTCTAAATGGGGCTTACTTTGTATGTCCACAATCTATTTCCAACCCACTGAAGAGAGAAGACACCTTTAAATTTCTCCTGGTTTACATCTGCAACTTTCTCTCATTGGCCATGCAGGATGGGTCATAGTATAGAAGCATTTGCAGGACCATAGATTCCTTCCTGTGATCTAAGACAGGGATGTCAAACTCACATCATCACGGCAGCATCACATGACATATTGGGATTTTTCCCCCTTCGCTAAACTGAGTGTGGGCGTGGCCAGCGTCCAACGCATCCAGTCCATGGGTCAGGAGTTTGACAGCCCTGATCTAAGAGATAGGTTGGCATCATCTCAAACTCTTAATTTTCTCTTAGATTTCTAAGGAAATCTTTTTTGCCTGAAAGGAAAAAAAAAAGTTCTTGATGTCTAATATTATTTGATGTTATCAACGCTGCAATTTACCCAGACAAATTATCACTACACCAAATTGCATAAGCAATTACATTTATTTTTAGAAAATCATTGCTGGGTAGCCTATATTATATCATCAGTTGCATTTGATCGGGTTGATATGACCCCACAGCAGGTTTGGGAAAATCTATGGCACTTTGAATATTGTCGTCCTCCAGTTGTGGTCAATTACCATTAATCAATAATCAAAACAGGAAATGCAATCTGGCAACATTTTAGAGTCTTCAGCTTGCTCTTTTCATTTTTTCTTCTTTCATATGTTTCGTTACTTGATCACTGGCAAATTATATGTAAAATTACTGATCCAGTGAATAATTCATATATAAGTTGGTTCTGGCTGCGGTTTTCTTGCTTTTGAAGAAGTACACGAACAAAGTCTTAGCTATCAGCCAACATATCCATATCTGCAAATTTGCAGTTCACCATTTTTTTAAAAAAAAAAAGTATATTAAGAAAATATATATACAAAAATGCCTTGATGCATTCCAGTTGAAGCAGCATGAAAGCCTGTGAAATAAATAAACCCATGTTCTCTTCTATTGGAATAAATAAATCTACAGTTAAATCTTCTCTGAAAGAATGTTGAAAACGACATTGTATTGGGGGTTATAATTGGCCAAAAAACCTTTCTGCAGTGGGCAAAACATCAAAAAAACCAAACGAAACCCCACAAAATCCCTGTATGTTGGAAGAAGTGTGCACCAGTATTGACCCATTTTAGTGGAAACTTTAAAAATAAACTACTGAGGTGTGATGAACCGAGTTTGACAGATACATAAAAATGGGAAACAGAGAATTCCTGCAACTGACAGATTTCTCCTCCTAACTCAGGCAACCTCTTATGGGTCTTTCAGTCTCAGAAACCCAATGCTTTCAGCTGTCTGGCTTTTCTGCTTAGTGCTCGCTTTGCTTTTGAAGAGATGGAGTGAGATTTGCATTTTTATTTTATTTTATTTTATTTTATTTGTGTGTCTCCTGTCCTTTTTTCCCGGAGATGTTTCATCTTGGACGTAACAAACTGCTCCCTTTGTTCTGGAGAAGGAGACCCTCAGTTCATCTGATATCCTGATGCTAATTGAGAGCCTTCACAGCTGTTTCAAGGATGAAGAGCTAGACAAAAGGGAGGCGAGGAAGATGTGTGTGAGTGTGTGTGTTTCAAAAGGCACAGTGGTAACACTGCATTAATAACAATAACCACGAGCACCAGCAGGGCGAATGTTTTGAAGGACATGAAACTGTTTCCAGTGAGTAACAAGAAACACAACACCAATGGGAAGAACATGCAGGGGTGGGCTGCTGGGGGTTTGCAGGGGTTTGGGAGAACCTCTAGCTAAGATTCTGTGCAGTTCGGAGAACCCCCAAATCTCACTCCTGGATGGCCTTGTCCACCCTGCTGCACCCCTCCCAGGAGCCTCCATGTGGCCCATTTTAGATGCAGGCAAGTGCAGGGCACATGCAGAAGGCTTGGAAAGGGCAAAAAATGAGCCTACCAGATGTTCAGGAAGGCCAGAAATGGGCCTGTTTCTGGTCTCTAGAGGGCCTCTGGAGCCTGGGGAGGCTGTTTTCATCCTCCCAGAGGCTCGAGGAAAGTCTCCAGAGTCCAGGGAGGGCAAAAATGCCACCCCCCGGGCGTGGTGCAGGAGGCTGACAAGGCCACACCCACCTTGTCCATGCCCACCCAGCAACTGGGCAGAGAGCCCCTTGCTAAAATTTTTGAAGCCCACCCCTGAGAACATGAATGTGTGTGAGAGAGACAAAGAAAGTGAGGAGAGTCCCTTTTCTTAATTCACTTTCGTTGGTAAACATTCAGTATTTTGCCGAAGAGCCAGCACTGTCTGAAGATGTCTCTGTGGTTGTGTGGCTGGCATGACTAAATGCCAAAGGCACATGGAACGCTGTTCCCTTCCCACCAAAGGTGGTCCCTATTTTTCTACTTGCATTTTTTTTATGTGCTTTCGAACTGCTAGGTTGGCAGAAGCTGGGGCAAGTAATGGGAGCTCACCCCGTTAGGCGGCACTAGGGATTTGAACCGCTGAACTGCCGACCTTTCAATCGTCAAGCTGAGCATCTTAGCCACTGAGCCACCACTCCCCTTTTTTGCTAAATTAAGTTCTAGAATTACATGAAGTCCCTCCAAGGACTTTCCAACAATAACACACAGGAAAGCAATACAAAGTGATCTTCTTCACACCCTCCATTTGTCTTCTTCTTTTCAGCAACTATCCCTCCTATTCCATCAGGCCACGGCTACAATAAGAGAACTCAAAATGCCAGCTGATGGAAATGCAATTTGTTTTGATATTCCCAGAATATCTTTGTGACCTTTTGCATTTTCTGCAAGTGAGTTTATGATCACAATTATTTTATGCACATTAACCCAAACATGGGGATTACGTAGACAAAAGGGACAAAGAGAGCGGGAGAGGGAAAAGAAGGGGGTACTTTGGCTGGGCAAATTTTTGGTGACCCAGAAAAGGAGGAGTCTGATTGGAGCAAGAAAGAGGCACTAATGCAATGCAAGCAAAGTCTTTGATGCCACATGGGCAGGATAAGAAGTTTCTGGGCATTTTCCTTGGGTCTGGAGCAGGGGTGGGTTCTACATACCTTTACTACCGGTTCGCAACGGGATCGTGCACATGTGCATGCTTTGCTTGTGAATGTGTCTTGCTTCTGCACATGCACAGATCACTACAGATGGCTACAATCATCCTAAGCAGAGCGTAATGCCAATGTCAGATAGGAAGTCACTAAACTAATTTCTTGCATTTCTGCTTGTAATTGAACATCTCCTTCATGGTCTTTTAAACGTTTGTTTCAAGTACAGCCATAATTATTGGAATTAGAATCTTTGTTCCTGTTTTTAGCCATCCTTCCTTTCCACAGGGAGCAATTGATGCAGTTTTATAGCTCCCCCCACCCACCCCCCCACCCCCACAATCTTGGAGAGAAATATCAGTGCCCCTCTCAATCTGCAAGATGCTAGGCACAAGAAAAGCAAGGTTCTAAATTTAGACAAGGAAAACCAAATGCACAGGTATGGAATAGGCGGTACCTGGCTCAATTGCTGTAATTGCAAGAGGGATCTTAGAGCCCAAGTAGGCAATTGCTTAAATATGACCAGCAGTGGGCTACAGCTGAAAAAACCAACCAACTAGGCTGCATTAACAGAGGGATAGAATCAAGATCACGTGAAGTGTTAATATCACTTTATATTGCCTTGGTAAGACCACACATGGAATATTGCATCCAATTTTGGTTGCCACAATATAAAAAAAGATATTGAGAGTCTGCAAAGAGTGCAGAGAAAACCAACAAAGATGATTAGGGGACTGGAGACTAAAATATGCAAAGAGCCCTTGCAGGAACTGGGTATGTCTAGTTTAATAAGAAGAAGGACTAGGGGTGACATGATAGCAGTGTTTCAATATCTCAGGGGCTGCCACAAAGAAGAAGAAGTCAAACTATTCTCCAAAGCACTTGAGGGCAGGACAAGAAGCAATGGGTGGAAACTAATCAAGGAGAGAAGCAACCTAGAACTAAGAAGAAATTTCCTGGGAGAATGATTAATCAGCTTTTTCAGATATTGTCAGATACCCTATGGAATCTCCTGGATTGAAGGTAGAACAGAGGTGGGTTTCAGCAGGTTCTGACCAGTTCTGGAGAACTGGTAGCGGAAATTTTGAGTCATTCGGAGAACCGGTAGTAAAAATTCTGATTGGCCCCGCCCCCATCTATTCTCTGCCTCCCAAGTCCCAGCTGATTGGGAGGAAATGAGGATTTTGCAGTAATCTTTCCCTGGAGTGGGGTGGGAATGGAGATTTTACAATATCCTTCCCATGCCATGCCTACCAAGCCACACCCACCAGGCCACACCCACAGAACTGGTAGTAAAAAAAATTTGAAACACACCACTGAGGTAGAAGTTAAGGACATTTGTGGCTTTCAAAAGCTTTGGTGCAACCCACAGAGACCTTCCAAAGTTGTTACCCTACCTAAACGTAATATTAACCCCAAGGTCTGGAAAACACAGTGGGTGTCAGGGTTCCAAGTAATTCGCCCATAGCAAACAGAACTCCGAGGCAGGTAGGTTCCTCAAAAAATAGTTTTATTGGACCTATCATATTGGCACAGGCTGGTGAAAACTGACTCTGAATGTTTCTGTGGTTTCCCCCTAATTAAAAGTAAAAGTTTTTCCCCTTCCCCAAACAATCAGTCACATGGTCCAATTAATGTGCCGCCCAGTTGCCAAATAACATCACTTCTCCTCTCTCTGACCAGGTGTGAGAATGTCCTTGGTTCCCAAGAGAAAGTATTTTGCTTTGGCTACAAAATCTGAGTTATCTCTATTCCCCCCTCCCTGTCCCTCAGCTCCAGTGTGGCAATACTGAAGTCTTAAAATGGCCTCGGCCAATTCAGCTTCAGCTGGAGTTTGGGCTTATAACTGAAGGCATGCATTTAACTGCAGTTAAACTATTTATAAGGGACACAGTGGCTCAGTGGCTAAAACACTGAGCTTGTTGATCGAAAAGTTGGCAGTTCAGCGGTTCAAATCCCTAGTGCCGCGTTATGGAGTGAGCTCCTGTTACTTGTCCCAGCTTCTGCCAACTTAGCATTTCGAAAGCACATAAAAAATGCAAGTAGAAAAGTAGGGACCACCTTTAGTGGGAAGGTAACAGCGTTCCGTGCGCCTTTGGCATTTAATTATTTTGCTTGTAATGCCACATGACCACAGAGACATCTTTGGACAGCGCTGGCTCTTCGGCTTTGAAACAGAGATGAGTACCGCCCCCTAGAGTCGGGAACAACTAGCACATATGTGCAAAGGGAACCTTTAAATTTACCTTTAAACTGCTTATTGGTTTTGAAAGACAGGAGCTGCCCTGCACAATGTAACTTGGAAGTACTATTGCATCACCCCTTTTTAATGAGCCAACAGATTCTTTATCCGGAGAGAGTATCCTTTACCCTCCTGTGTATCAATTTACCTGCAAGTAAGCAGAACAGGTATTGGCATGCCTGGAGATTTGCAAATTACTCATGTGCGTTTAGTCAAGATTTGCAGCTAATACTTTTGCCTCTCATTTGCAAGGCAAAAGAAAAGTCTTGTGAAGTACCAAGGGGATAATCAGTCATCAATATCCATAAATTTTAGTGTTCCCACAACTATTTCAGCTGAAGCTAAAGTCAGTGTTACTAGATCTTGGTAAACTAGTCATGTGTGTGTCCGACACGTACATTGTGAATTTGGCATTGACCTGTTTTCTTTCGATGACAATGGTGTGCTTTCCAACCCTACCAAACAGCGGTTTAATTAAAGGAATATCTATGTTAAATGAATCATATGCAATTTATATTCCCCATCTCTCTCCACATTATCATATGTGCTGGCAAAGAAAAAAAAACCTACATTGGTATAAGCATATGCATAAATGTAATCAGCCTCTTTTTGTGCAGTGCTGTAGACGATGCTCAATTTGCTTCTGTAAATCAGGAAAGTTTTTCAAGACGGCCTCACAACCCAACCCTGCTTACAGTCATATCAACATCACCTTTAATGGGGTTCGATCAAGTGCATGCACCTTGAATAAAATTCTAAGCAAAATGCATACCAACCAGTCACAATATATGGTCAGAAGCAGGGGTGATATTCTCCCGGTTTGGACCGGATCGCCCGATCTGGTAGCGATGGCGGCGCGTGGTTCGGAGAACCGGTAGCAAAAATCCCTGCCCCCCACCCCCATGCTCAGCTGAGCCACGCGATCATCAGAGGCTTTTTGTTTTACTTTTAAAAGCATTTTTTCTTTGGCAGAAAAAACAGAAATAGAAATAGAATAACAGAGTTGGAAGGGACCTTGGAGGTCTTCTAATCCAACCCTACACCACTTGAGACAAATGGTTAGCCAACATCTTCTTAAAAACTTCCAGTGTTGGAGCATTCACAGCTTCTGCAAGCAAGTTTTTTCCACTGATGAATTGTTCTAACTGTCAGGAAGTTCTAAGTTGTTTCTCTCCTTGATTAGTTTCCACCCATTGCTTCTTGTTCTACCCTCAGGTGCTTTGAAGAATAGTTTGACTCTCTCTTCTTTGTGGCAGCCCCTGAGATATTGGAACACTGCTGTCATGTCTCCTCCTAGTCCTTCTTTTCATTTTTTCTTTTAAAAGCAAAAAAAGAAATGCTTTTAAAAGAAAACAAAAGCCTCTGACGATCAGGCAACTCAGGTGGGAACATCAGAGCCTTTTAAAAGCATTTTTTTACCACCTCTTCGGCCAAAGAGGTTGTAGAAAAAATACTTTAAAAAGTTTTTTTTAAAGTTGGCCACGCCCACCCACCAAACCACGCCCCCAGAACTGATAGCAACAAATTTTACATTTCATCACTGGTCAGAAGGGATTTTTTTCCCCCTTTGGTACTTTTGCACTGCCTTATTAATGAGGATCGTAATAAAATGATCAATATAGAAAGAGGAAGGATGCAAAAACTATTGTCCCATGTTTCATCACCCAACCTAGGTAACATCGTCAGTGCTAGTCATGATGTTACCTGGTGTGGGCAATGAAACATCTGCAAGAAGACAACCAAACTCAGAGAGCATCAAGGACCCCTCCTTTCAACCCTGAGCTATACATATTCTCCTTTATTAATATTAATATCCCCCATCCAGAGTTACTTCTTTATGAAATGGGCAGCTATATGAACTTGAAAAATAAGCAATCAATTAAGAAAAGGAAAGCTATGAAAAGTAGTGCATGTTCAAAGCTCTGCTCTCTGCCCTTGCCCAGGAAAGTAGATCAATGACAAATTCTTAATAAAAGTATAGAAAAGCAGTCCCATCTTTAAAAAAAAAAATCTCTAAATCAGGAACTGTAGAGAGCATTGTAAGTGCTCATAGAGGTCTTTGTGTCCTCACCACTCACAAACAGTTTCTGTCTTCTGTGGAAGTCTTGGGTCAAAGTATCAAGGAACGTAACTGTGCATCTGAAGTTGGGCTAGCATTAAGTCCTTCCCACTGGTTCCACCTGCTGCCCTAACATCACTTCCTCCTTTTAGATGTTGACTACACTCAGACATATGTCTCATTCCACTGGGATTGGCCTGCCCCACCTGTGCCAGCACAGAGGAAGCACACTGAAGGTCCCATCAGCCAGGATATTTTGCCTGATGGGGTCCTGGAAAAGAGCCTTCTCTGCCATTGCTCCTGCTCTTTGAAACATCTTGCCCTCCAGAGTGAAGTCGAATCCCATCCTCCTGACCTTCACAAACTTTTGAAGACCTGGCTCTGCCATTTGTCTTGGGTCTCCAATGAGGGAATGTCATGCTGGAGGTGGTTGATAAAGATCTCACCACCCTCACCCTTGCTTGTCCTGTTCCCTCCCTCCCCATCTTTCAGCTATAGCTGATAATTTGTATTTTATAATATTCTACTCTTATCATGCACATGCTTTTGTATTGTTTAATTCTTGTTAACATTGTAAGCCTGTCAGAGTCATCTGATGGTGAAATGGGCAGCAAACAAATTTGGAGGGAGGGAGAGAGAGGCAGGCAGGGAGGGAGGGAGATGATCGATAGATAGATAGATAGATAGATAGATAGATAGATAGATAGATAGATAAATAGATAGATAGATAGATAGACAGACAGACAGACAGACAGACAGACAGACAGATGATAGATGATAGATGATAGATGATAGATGATAGATGATAGATGGATAGATGATAGATGATAGATGGATAGATGATAGATGATAGATGATAGATGATAGATGATAGATGGATGATAGATGATAGATGATAGATGATAGATGGTTAGATGGATAGATGATAGATGATAGATGATAGATGATAGATGATAGATGATAGATGGATGATACATGATAGATGGTTAGATGGATAGATGAATGGATGGATGGATGGATGGATGGATGGATGGATGGATGGTAGATAGATGATAGAGAGATGATAGATGGATGGATGGATGGATGGATGGTAGATGGATAGATAGATGATAGATAGATGATAGATAAATGATAGATAAGATAGATAGATGATAGATAATAGATAGATAGTAGGTAGGTAGGTAGGTAGATAGATAGATAGATAGATAGATAGATAGATAGATAGATAGTAGATGGATAGATAGATAGTAGATGGATAGATAGATAGATGATAGATAGATAGATGATAGATAATAGATAGATAGTAGGTAGGTAGGTAGGTAGATAGATAGATAGATAGATAGTAGATGGATAGATAGATAGTAGATGGATAGATAGATAGATGATAGATAGATAGATGATAGATAAATAGATGATATAGATAGATAGATAGATAGATAGATAGATAGATAGATAGATAGATAGTAGATGGATAGATAGATAGTAGATGGATAGATAGATGATAAATAGATAGATGATAGATAAATAGATGATATAGATAGATAGATAGATAGATAGATAGATGATAGATAAATAGACGATAGATAGATAGATAGATAGATAGATAGATAGATAGATAGATAGATGGATGATAGATAGAGTTAGACAGACAGACCAATGTTGAACACGAAAGAGGATGACTTTCTAAAAGGGACTGCCTTTCCGTAATAATGCTTAAGGCAGCCTAAGCATTATACCAAAGATGACGCAAGAACCACAGAACAGAGGAGGCTTTCTCCATAGCAAGTACGCAAAATTCTCTTTCTCTTTGGAAAAAGTATATCCTTTGTTCCCTCATGATGAGGGAGAGAACCAAATGCCTTCATATCAGGCACTGATCAGAAGAAAACCATGTTTTTGAATAACATGTAAACATTCTTCTCCTGCTCCTGTTTGAAAATGGCTTTGGATTGTTGACCTATGTTTAGGGGAGGGTTCCAATTCTTTCATTTCTGGATCCTTGACATCAGCTGCCACCTCACTTTGGGCTTTGCAACCATACAGTATCAGCTGCCATGAACTCTTAGTGGGTAGATCAGAGGCAAGGGCGGCGGGGGGGGGGGAATGCTTCAAGGGAAATGAAAGTTCACTGTATCTTTCCAAGAGGAGCTTCAAGGGCAACCAGCTGGGAACACAATGCAGCTGCATACCAGAGGTAAGTTTCAGCAGGTTCTGACCAGTTCTGGAGAACTGGTAGAAGAAATTTTGAGTAGTTTGGAGAATCGGCAAATACCACCTCTGGCTGGTCCCGCTCCCATCTATTTGCTGCCTCCCAAGTCCCAGCTGATCTGCTGGGTCCTTTTTATTGCCCTGCACAGGAGAATGGAGCTGGAAAGCAGATTAATGGGGTGGGGAGGGAATGGGGATTTTGCAGTATCCTTCCCCTGGAGTGGGGTTGGAATGGAGATTTTACAGTATCCTTCCCCTGAAGTGGGGTGGGAATGGTGATTTTACAGTATCCTTCCCCTGGAGTGGGGTTGGAATGGAGATTTTACAGTATCCTTCTCTTGGAGTGGGGTGGGAATGGAGATTTTAGAGTACCCTTCCCCTGCCATGCCCACCAAGCCACATGCCCACCAAGCCACATCCCCACCAAGCCACGCCCACAGAACCGGGTCGTAAAAAATTTTGAATCCCACCACTGCTTCATGCCATACCTACACCTGAAGTACCTGTTCTGAAAACTTCTTATCTGAATTTGATTTGGACATGGGGGCCAGTGATGGGAGGCAACTAAGGGAGGGAAAAGTCTGACTTGGCGATTTTGGCACGCGATTTTCAGTTCTGGCTATGCACCAGTGTAATTCACTTGACTTCTAGTAAACTATACCTTTCTCAACAAATGGAGTTCAGGATCGTTCTTAATAAGAGGTTCAAGTTGAGACAGATCGGACTCTTGATTTTCTAAAGATCTTGAATTGGCTATTATTTTGCTCACCTCTGAAGCCAGCCACCGAAGTAGACTCCTGTATCCGAGTCACAGCAGAGTGCATTTGCTCGTCTCCCTCATTCTTCTCCTGGGCAGGGCAAGCATAGCCAATGCAAAGCAGCTCTTCGCCACGGCCATTAATGGAACACATGGTGCATTTATACAAAACCTCCTTCTCATTCCCAGTAATGACATTGGCAGAGGCAGCTCCTGTCTCCTCCTGCTGCTGCTTTTCCACCCCCCCTTCCAAGCGCCCTTGATATTTCCTTTCCCTTCATCGACAGCTTTTAATGGGATGACTCTTTTTTGCCAGGAGATAGAATCCAATGTGTTCACAGCGGCTGTCAAAGGCACCCTGGCTGCATCAACAGCCTCCCATGTGGTCTCACAGTTAAAAACATATATACACGCAACAGACACAACTGTCACCGAATGTACCAGAATCATCATTAGCGCTTGATCTTCTCAACACATGGGAAGTGCCTCAGCAAGTTATTTTCATCTCCAATCCCTCTTTAAAGCCTAACATTGAGCATGTGTGTGTGTGTGTGTGTATGTTGCATTTCCCGAACCTCTTGGAAAGAGATTGCCAAAAACTGGAGCAGACTTATTTGAAGCAATTGCAGCTTTTCTGCGATATTCTGGTAGGCAGAAAAATCTGGTTTGAAAACCATTGCCTCATCTCCTGATTCTATTGCCCTTCTGAAAAGCTAAAGGTGTCCCAAATAGCAAATAGAAAAAGAGAGAATGAATACTTAAGGATTCAAAGCAGAGGTGGGTTTCAGCAGGTTCTGACCAGTTCTGGAGATCCAGTAGCAGAAATTTGGAGTAGTTTGGAGAACTGGCAAATACCACCTCTGACTGGCTCCGCCCCATCTATTCTCTGCCTCCCAAATCCCAGGTGATCGGGAGGAAATGGGGATTTTGCAGTATCCTTCCCCTGGGGTGGGGTGGGAATGGAGATTTGTATCCTTCCCCTGCCACACCCACCAAGCCATGCCACGCCCACCAAGCCACACCCACAGATCTGGTAGTAAACATTTTTGAAACCCACCACTGATTCAATGACTACCAAGAAAGGGAGGGAAAGACAACAATGAAATTGGGCTTTGCCCCCTGACCTACCCCCATACCAACAAAATTCCAGAATAAAATAAAATTTATTTCAAGGCTGGATCTCAGCTGATGCTCTGTTTAGGTCTACCTCTCTAAACACCAAACAGATGGACATTCCAACCAGCCTAAAGAAGAATTCATGGACTCTTTGGTAAGTGTCAGAGTAAGTCAACCTTTTACTTCTTAAAAATACAAGGGGCTGCTCTTCAATTTTTCAGATTTTACATCTACACTATCCATTCTAAAATGGCAGCTGGAGAAAGAGCTAAAATTGGATCACCAAAGATCACTAAATTAGCTGAAAGAAACTGGAAAAGCCAACCAAGTTGAATAAGGGCATGAAGCCATTGGTGGCATCAAATGAAGAGGCCTAGCAAAAGGAGATGATCTAAATGTGCAGCGGCACCTAAAAAAGCCAATGCAATCCTAAATTGCATTAACAGAAGGATACAATCAAGATCAAGTGAGGTACTAATACCACTCTGTAAAGACCACATCTAGCGTATTGCATCCAGTTTTGGTCACCACACTATAAAAAAGATGTTGAGACTAGAAAAAATACAGAGGAGAGCAACCAGGATGATTAGGGGACGGGAGGCTAAAACATACGAAGAACGGTTGCAGGAACGGGGCATGGCTAGTCTAGTGAAGAGAAGGACCAGGGGAGACATGATAGCAGTGTTCCAATACTTGAGGGGCTGCCACAAAGAGGAGGGGGTCAAGCTCTTTTCCAAAGCACCTGAAGGCCAGACAAATAATGGATGGAAATTGACTAAGGAGAGATTCAACCTAGAAATGAGGAGGAACTTTCTGACAGAACAATCAACCCATGGAACAGAAGTTGCCTTCAGAAGTTGTGGGAGCTTCATCACTTGAGACTTTTAAGAAAAGATTGGACTGCCATTTGTCAGAAATGCTGTAGGGTCTTCTGCTTGAGCAAGGGGTTGGACTAGATGTCCTAAAAGGTCCCTTCCAACTCTGTTAATCTGTTAAATGTCTATGGAGATTCTCAGTCATCCAGGTTGTCCCAAGGGTGCTTTTCCAAAAACATTTTGCTTCTCATTCAAGAAGCTTTTTCAGTTCAGTTCTCCAAGAATTGAAGAAGCTTCTTGGAGGAGAAGCAAAATGTCTTCAATGAAAAACAAAGAAAATCCAGTTGCCTTTTGGAAAAGCATCTTTGATGTTGTTCTAAACCTTCGATTATACTAAAAGGAAGAACAATAACAACAACAACTTGTCCTGATCTTGGACTCTCTGTATTTGTTGATTTCAATGCCTGCCTTTCCCCATCCGTCAGACAAAAGCTGCATTACAATTATGTTCTAATAGATCTGTTTCTGAGGGCTGGGCAAAACAGTCTATTTTGAGCCCATTTTGCTTTAGTCATTATTCACTCATATTTCTATCCTCTTTCTTTATTGTACTTCCTTTCTTCTTTAAGATGTTCCCTCAAAATAAGTATCTAAATGCGGACTTGCTAGAAGAGGTATTTATATGTGTGCTTTCTCTCAAAGAGGTATTTCTGTGCATGTACACAAGCTGTTGAGAAGAGTGTCAAAATATTTGTCAAAGTGTGAAACCTGATCATCAGTTATGCCCCGATCTCTCCATTAGTGGATCAGACCTACTGGTTAGGAATTCACATACACACACACAAAATTCATTTCATTAAGTTTGCCTGTACAGGATATTGTTGGCTTCCTGGAATTTACAGCGAGATGTTCAGGCGTCCAGCTAGTTCAAAGCTGAAATGTGTCTTTTCAGGTGCTATTGAACCATAATTCTCAGCATCCCTCAGTACTGATCAGGATTCCAAGACACACTTGTAGTTGTAGTTTGGTGATCTCACAAGTACTACAAATGCTCTACTGAATCTAGTTTGGTTGCCACCATGTAAAAAAAGATGTTGAGACTCTAGAAAGAGTCCAGAGAAGAGCAACAAAGATGATTAGGGGACTGGAGGCTAAAACATATCAAGAACAGTTGCTGGAATTGGGTATGTCTAGTTTGATGAAAAGAAAGACTAGCAATGACATGATAGCAATGTTTCAACATTTGAGGGGCAGCTGCCACAAAAAAGAGGGAATCAAGCTGTTCACCAAAGCAACTGAGGGCAGGACAAGAAGCAATGGATGGAAACTAATCAAGGCGAGAACCAATCTAGAACTAAGGAGAAATTTCCTGACAGTTAGAACAATTAATCAGTGGAACAACTTGCCTCCAGAAGTTGTGAATGCTCCAACACTGGAAGTTTTAAAGAAGAGATTGGGCAACCATTTGTCTGAAGTGGTATAGGGTTTCCTGCCTAAGCAGGGGGTTGGACTAAAAGATCTCCAAGGTCCCTTCCAACTCTGTTATTCTGTTCTGTTCTGTTCTGTTCTGTTCTGTTCTGTTCTGTTCTGTTCTGTTCTGTTCTACTCTACTCTACTCTACTCTACTCTACTCTACTCTACTCTACTCTACTCTACTCTATTCTACTCTACTCTACTGGTATTTAAGAAATGTCTACATAGTTTTCCTCCTCCTCACTGCTACTGGAACTGATAACATTAGGAAATATTACAGATATCCAGATTTGTTTTCAGATTTTGCAATTTTAGTTTCTATTACATTAAAGCATGTGTTTTGGGAAACAGGTTGGAAACTATGACCTCTGAAAATTCGTGATATTGACTATCCTGTATTCCAAACCCAGTAGTAATATCTGCTTGCTTGTCCTGTTTTCCAGTCCCATTATAAAATTATAAAAGCTCATCTCCTCCCATAATACAGTCTGTATCAGAATCAGAGGTAGTATTCAGCTGGTTCAGACCGGTTTGGACGAACTGGTAATAGAGATTGTGGGTGGGCCCGTCCACCTGCCCTGGTGCTATGTTATCCTATTTAGTCATGTTTTCAAGGCCAGGTGCATGCGCAGAAGGTGTGTGCTCGAGCAAAGTGCATGGGTGGAAGGTGCGAGTGGGGAGCGAACCGGTGATAACAATATCTGAAATCCACCGCTGATCAGAATCAGTATACTGGTACTACTAAAACTCTTGGGTCTGATTGTTTGTAGCCTTCAATTGGGTGAAACAAGGCACCACAGAACAACAATTTTTGAATCAAATGGGCTAAATTACAGAATGCATCCAAAATCCCGGGCATGATTTCCGTAATATTTAAATTTGGCAAATTTATGACCACTTTCATGCTGCCACACTTCATCTGGCCTTGATCAGCTGTGAACAAATGATCATAATTTTCAACAGTCCCCATTGGCTTCCTACAAGTCAATGGGGAAGCTGGCAGGCAATCAGAGGTCAATCCCATTCCCATGGCTTTTTGGCCCACCCCATGGTCATTCTTTTTTTCTGTGAGGAAATACAGTGGCAGGCACCTCGCTATGCATTGTTCATTGATTCCAGGAAATGTGACAAGTACTAAAAAGGAAGAATCCCAAACAGACCATGTGACTTATCACATGACTCTTTTTCACCCAGGAATAACTTACTGTCTGTCTCTTTTCCTATGTCAGTGACCTTCCCAGCATGGCCAACTTCCTATCAGTTCTCAACAGCTACCCCCCTCTTCTTATCACAGCACATTGAGTATTTAACAAACACCGAATACTGGGACTACATTTTTACATCAAAATGTGTCGAGTACCAAATTTGATGAGTTTTGAAGCAGTTGAGTACCAATCTACCACTGTACCTCTGAAATGATGACCCAGTGGGTCACAACTTGTCTAGTCCTTTCTAGTTCTAAAATTGTACAACTTGGGGGGAAAAACCACAACCCTGCTGATTTCTATTCTAACATAGTACAGATTTGCACGCTTATGAGGAGGGATGTGCTAAATAGGAGTTGCAAGCTGCACTAATACACTTTACAAGTGCATGTTTTGTCATAAATGTTAAGTCCCGGTTTAGGAACATTTGATTATATAAGTGTGCTTCAGAAAGCCAATGGAAGACATTGTCCACTATCTGTGCCTAGGTATCGAGCCTGTGTATACAAGTGTGTGTGTGTGTGTGTGTGTGTGTGTGTGTACATGTATATGTATTGAGCGGTGGCTCAATGACTAAGACGCTGAGCTTGTCGATCAAAAGGTCAGTTCAGCGGTTCGAATCCCTAGTGCTGCATAACGGGATGAGCTCCCATTATTTGTCCCAACCTAACAGTTTGAAAACACATAAAAATGCAAGTAGAAAAATAGGGAGCACCTTTGGTGGGAAGGTAACAGTGTCCCTTGCGCCTTTGGCGTTGAGTCATGCCGGCCACGTGACCAGGGAGACATCTTCAGACAGCGCTGGCTCTTCGGCTTTGAAACAGAGATGAGCACCACCCCCTAGAGTCAGGAATGACTAGCACATATGTGCGAGGGGAAGCTTTACCTTTACCTTTATCGAGCCTGAGGACAGCTCCTTTAAAGCAACATATGCAAGCTCTCAACTCCTGAGAAGTCACGATTTTCCTTTGAACATCTGTCCCAGTTGTCTATAACGAGCTGGGAACAGCACCGCCTCTCTTCTTCAAGTGGATGAGGAGAATTTATATTAAATACATTAGAGCCATAATTCATAGATCCGAGGACATTGGCTTCCTAAGAAATTGAAATTCAATTAAATTCATGCAAATGGATACCTTCCACTTTCCAACCACTTCTCTTTGTCCAAATGAGGATAAAAGAAGCATCTGAAATCTATTCAGGCTGCACATATTTTTTTCAGGGTTGAACACTATATTTGTCCTTTATATGGGATTCAGCATCAGAACAACAACAACAAAAAAAACCTTTTAAACTGCCTCCCCCCCCCCCCCCAGTTTAGTTCGTTTAATTTATTGATTAGCCCTTGGGCCATATCAAAGTGCAGAGTTCCAGACCCAAATTATTACTAACATCTGATAAAAACAATTTAAAATGAAATTGGTATAAAATACAGTTAAAAAAAATTGGAATAAAATACAATAATTTAATAGATAGATAAATAAAATATGATAAAATTATATTTTGGTATCACGCCTACAATCTTTCCCAATCAGGCCCACATATGCTGATTTCAACAGAAGCATTTTGCAGGGGAAAGTAGTGGGGGGGAGGAGAAAGAAAAAGTTATTGTATAAATGTACATTTATGGTGGTATGTGTGAATTTAGTAAAATGAAAAAGTAATTGAAAAGACAGTAAAAATCGGGATTGCTCGAATACCACTTTGGAAAATACTAAATTGAAAATGAATGCAACAATAGAGAGAGAATGGAGAGGGATAGAGGAGACAAGAGAGGAAGGAGAGAGAGCGAAAGAAGAAAGGGAAAAGGAGAGGAAGAAAGAGAGGGGAAACAAGAGTAGGAGAGAAGGTTAGAAGGGAGGAAGAAGGGAGGTGTGGGGTAAAGGAAGCGGAAGGAGAGAAGGAGAAGGAGAGGAGGAAAGAAGAAAATAGAAGAGTAGATGAAAGAAGGGTGGGAAAGGAAAGAGAGGAGAGGGAGAAGAAGGATTGTTGTAAAACAAGGGAGATGAAATGGTAGAAGAGCAACCTTGAATATACTTAAATTATTTAGGATGAAGATTGTATTAGTATGAAAGCTAAAAGAAAATATGTATGTTAGATAAGAAACTGTACATTTAAGATATGCTTATGAGAAAAAAAAAACTTTTTCAAAAAAGAGAGAATCTTTTTGCTTAAGTACTTTACTGTGCTGTGTTAAATGTTATTTTCAGATTCTGACCGCATGTAAGGTAAGTTTTTTTGACCTGGGGATCCCAATGGATCATTCATTTGGTATCTAGACCAAGGTACCTGTCATCCTCTTATACAGGCAACAATCAAACAGGATGTGAGTCACGTCTTCTACCCCTGGCTCTCCGCAAATGCAGAGAGGTCCATTGTAGGGTATAGAATTTAAACTGACTTAAACTGACATAGAATTACACAATATTAATTACGCATAGTGATTAGGATTACTCCTGTGTGTTTAATCATTTTGTCTTTCTAAATATTGGTGGTGAATAATGGGAACAATAATATGTTCGGGAAATGTGATTAGAGTTCTGTGTGATGCAGGAAAAGTCTTTGCATATTTAAGTAATTTAAACATGCTAGGATTACATTTAATAGTGCACCTTTTAGAGCTCACTCATTGAAATACAGCTATCGTGTTTGTTTGATAAAAACGAATAAATTGCACCGGAGTTCTGCCTAATAAAAAGGCACATCTTTTCCAATTGGGGGCCAATTGGAGGCCTTGAATTAGTCTATAATTGCAGACTGTAGGCATGAATTTGATCTTTTGCAGTACAGGTAATCTTCAATTTACAACAGTTCATGTAGTGACTGAAGTTACAACGTCACTGTAAAAGTGAATTATGACCATTTTCACACGTATGACTGTTGCAGCATCCCCATGGTCACCAGGGGTGGGTTCTAAATTTTTTTACTACTGGTTCTGTGGGTGTGGCTTATTGTGTGGGCGTGGCCTGATGGTCATGTGACAATTCTTTAGGATTTAGCAGAGATACTGGTCTACCAGACTTTTAACTGCTTGTAGAGGTGTACTTGTTTATTCATTTGTTTTTGGAAGCACCAGTCTACCCATTCGTTTTTGGAGGCATCGGTCTACGACCACACTGCCTTTTACCTCTGATCAGCTGTAGGGCGGCTCTTTGAAGCCCCATGGCAAGTGTTTAAACAGTTTTTTTCCTTCTAGCCAATCAGCTGGGACTTGGGAGGCAGCAATAGATTGGGGGTGGGGCCAAATAAAAGGTAACAATAACGCGGGGGGGCGGGGGGCGGGGGGGGCAGGAAGGCCCAGCTCCCGAACAAAGAGAACCGGTTCGGTGATGTCATATCGTCACCTCTACCTGCTCAGCCAAACCGGGCTGAACCGGGAGGAACCCACCACTGATGGTCGCATGATCAAAATTTGGATGCGTGGCAACTGATTCATATTTATGATGGTTGCAGTGTATGGGATCATGCGATCCACTTTTTCAACCTTCTGATAAGCAAGTAAACAGGGGAAGCCAGATTCGCCTGACAACTGTGTTACTAACTTAAGTTAAAGTGATTGACTTAAAACTGTGGCAAGAAAGGGCGTAATGGGTAAAAAATTCACTTAACAAATGTCTCGCTTATCAACAGAACTTTTTGGGCTCAATTGTGTTCTTAAGTCAAGGACTACCTGTACCAAATCCAAGCACTCCAGAAATGGCAGCAAAGAGATTTAGAAAACCTTAGCTTTTTGTTGTCATCTAAGTGGCCATCTGGATTTTTGCAGCCTAGTTATATTCCATATCTCTTAAAGTTGCTATACAGTGTTGATTAAGTGGTACAGCCATATAACCATCTATTTGGGAGAACCAGTTGTTAACTTTCTAAGCAGTTCGGAGAACCAGTTGTTGGAAAAAATCTTATTTAGTTTTTTTTCCCCACTTTACAGGGCTAATCCTGTAAGGAAGGAAACATTCTGGTGGTGTTTCTAGCCTAATCTTTATGGCCCTGCTTACAGAAACAGCCTCTCTGGTTAACCCTTGTTACATTGTAACAGCTGAGGCGAAGTGCCCATCGAAGTGAGTGACGTTGGGTTGGGCACGCCCACACAGTCACATGACCACCGAGCCACACCTACCCAGCTGGACATTTTGGGCAGAGAACTGTTTGTTAAATTATTTGAATCCCATCACTGCATTCGGGAAAAAACTGTCCTTGTGTCTAGTTGTTCTGGTGTGCAGTGCCCTATAGCATCGTTTTGAGGGTAGACGTTGAAACAATTTATGTCCAGGGTGCGATATATAAGTATATAAGTAATAAATATTAACTTATATAAATATAAAGTATATGTAATAAAGACACCTTTCTGAAATCTGGGCTGTTCTTTTTTCTTTGGTCTTGTTACCTGTGAAGGACTAGACCCAGAGCTAACCAGAATAGTCAATCCAGCGTATCCAAGATTGAATGATATTATTTCATTTTATTAATTCTTGTCCTTCAGTCTGTTTGACTTCTGCTCCATTCTTGTAGGAAATTGCAGTTACTTCACAACTGGCTCCGTATTTCCCAATCAGAGGCATTTTCATCTCTTTGGTGAGGCTTCTTTGTTTGAAATCTTGAGGTTCCCTGCCAAGAAACATAGGCCAAAAAGAAAGATAGACTTATAATTCATAAGTTTTACTTTGAATTTTTCTTTTAACTAGAACTCCAACATGGATCAAGAAAAAGCATGGAAAAAAAAACACCTGCTAAGAACTACAGTGTCTTTGCTTTATCCACCCACATTCAATCCTTCAAGAGAAGATTAAACAGCCACAATACTCACTCAATGACATTTGGGTTGAAGCCCATTGGAGTTCCATTTCAAACAAGGTTTCCTAACTGGGGCCCATCTGGATATGTTAGAACTACAAAATCCATGATTCCTAACCTTTTCCCATAGTCCCCAGGTATCTAGAGGGCATAACTGACATTATCTCCACCACCACCACCCACCCCCCCACCCCCGCCGCCACTTTTCAGATGCACATGTATAGCTTTTCCTTAGAATTTCCATATTTTAGGTGCAGGTGTCTCTTTTGCCTTCACTTTGAGCGATGTGGTTCTACTGCATTTCATGGATATTGTACTTCTGGAACAGATAGTCAGTCTCAGAGTCTTTGGCTTAGCAGAAGGATTGAAGGTCATTTAAATAATCAGCCTTGTTAGGAAGGGAGACACTGTGCTGCATTCTACCACAGTTCCATCACGAAGAAAAACATGAGCCTCGGTCAGGGGTGGGCTTCAAAAATTTTAGCAAGGGGTTCTCTGCCTGATTGCTGGGTCGGCATGACCATGGTGGACATGGCCTAGTCTGTCTCCTAGACTGGGGGGGGGGGCGTTTTTGCTCTCCCCGGGCTCCAGAGGCTTTCCTTGAGCCTCCAGGAAGACGAAAACAGCCTCCCCAGGCTCCGGAGGCCCTTTGGAGGCTGGAAACGTGCCCAAATTTTCTGAACTTCCGGTACTCCCGTTTCTCACCCACCTCAAGCCTCTGCATACACCCTGCACTTACCTGCATACAAAACGGGCTGTGTAGGGACTCCTGGGAGGGGCGGGGTGGATGGGGCTAGCCAGGAGTGGGATTTGGGGGTTCACCAAACTGCACAGAATCTTAGCTAGAACCCCTGCGAACCCCCAGCAGCCCACCCCTGGCCTCGGTGGCAAAGTGGTTAGAGTGCAGTACCACAGATTACTTCTGCTGACAGCAATTTGGCAGTTCAAATCCCACCAGGCTCAAGGTTGACTCAGCCTTCCATCCTTCCGAGGTAGGTAAAATGGGGACACAAATTGTTGGGGGCAATATGCTGACTCTGTAAACTACTTAGAGAGGGCTGTAAAACACAGTGAAGCGGTATATAAGTCTAAGTGCTATTGCTGTACAAACAAACAAGGGAAGCTTGAAGATACTCCATTTTCCACCCATGTTCACATGTGAGCTCTACTCAGTTCCTGCAGAAACACACCCAGCAGCTACATAATAAGGAAATGTGGTATATATCATGTGAGTTAGACATGTATCCATTACTCTCAGCAGTCGCTAATCTTCAGCGACCATATTTAATAATAGCTATTTATGTAACATACATTAACTACCCCTTTAAAAAGGAAATTGAATGCATATTTGAGGGCCTTAATTCAAAGCAGTACTTAAAGAGCACTCTCTGATCCAGGGTAATAGGAATTTACAGAGCTGGATGTTTAAGTGCTTTGAAATAAAGGAGAATTACGACGGCCAATGAAGCTTTCAGACCCCAAAAACCAGAGAATGATTCTGTGCATCACATGGCCGCAACCAAGAAGATAACAAGAATTCAGCAAAGTGATGAAAGAAAGAAAACAGACGTGGCGAAGTCAGGTGTGCCATGGCAAAAACAGCTGAACACCAGAAAGAATCCAAGCAGGTCTGGAGAAGCAGCAAAATGAATGTAAGTGGTATGTCTAGTCTCATGAAAAGAAGGACTGGGGGTGAAAAGTTAGCAGTCTTCCAATATCTCAGGGGCTGCCAGAAAGAAGAGGGAGTCAAGCTATTCTCCAAAGTACCCGAGGGCAGGACAAGAAGCGATGGGTGGAAACTAATCAATTAGAGAAGCAACCTAGAACTAAGGAGAACTTTCCTGACAGTTAGAACAATTAATCGGTGGAACAACTTGCCTCCAGAAGTTGTGAATGCTCCAACACTGGAAATTTTTAAGAAGATATTGGATAACCATTTGTCTGAAATGGTATAAGGGTTTCCTGCCTAAGCAGGGGGTTGGACTAGAAGACCTCCAAGGTCTCTTTCAACTCTTCTCTTCTCTTCTCTTCTCTTCTCTTCTCTTCTCTTCTCTTCTCTTCTCTTCTCTTCTCTTCTCTTCTCTTCTCTTCTCTTCTCTTCTCTTCTCCTCTCCTCTCCTCTCCTCTCCTCTCCTCTCCTCTCCTCTCCTCTCCTCTCCTCTCCTCTATTCTATTCTATTCTATTCTATTCTATTCTATTCTATTCTATTCTATTCTATTCTATTCTATCCTATCCTATCCTATCCTATCCTATCCTATCCTACCCTACCCTACCCTACCCTACCCTACCCTACCCTACCCTACCCGGTTCTGTTCTGTTCTGTTCTATTCTATTCTATTCTATTCTATTCTATTCTATTCTATTCTATTCTATTCTATTCTATTCTATTCTATTCTATTCCTGGTCTTGGAGCAGGGAAGAAAATGGATAGTTTAGCAAGGCTCCATCATATGGGATTTTGCTTTTCATAGTTGTCATTGTGTACCAATAACAATTGCGTTGGACTAGTTGGTAGCCTAGTTCAATAGCGCTTTTTGGGAAGGATCACCTTCAAATGGCAGGCAGACAGTGACCTCAGAGTGGGAATATAGACCAATATTAGCAAATATTCTCTTCTATCGGTATAGTAGATAGAGCTGGAACATATATTATCAATAGACCTCTGTCAAATCCACATTCCTCCAAGAAAGCAGCATTTATCTCCACAACCAAGCAGTATGTATTTTCTGGAAGATCTCATTCAATCAGTGGTGATTGTGGATATGCTTTCAAAATTTACTTCAAGGAGAAGAGGATTTTGGTGAAATTCTAAAGGTTGGAAGAAAAGTTCTTATCTTGTAGTAAAACAATTGAGAAGAGAGTGAGAAAATGTGTGTGTGTGTGAGAGAGAGAGTGAGAGAGTGAGAAAGTGAGAGAATCAGAGTGTGTGTGTAGAATAGAATAGAATAGAATAGAATAGAATAGAATAGAATAGAATAGAATAGAATAGAATAGAATAGAATAGAATAGAATTAGAATTCTTTATTGGCCAAGTGTGATTGGACACACAAAAAATTTGTCTTGGTGCATATGCTCTCAGTGTACATAAAAGAAAAGATACATTCGTCAAGAATCATAAGGTACAAGACTGAATGATAGCCATAGGGAAACAGTCGATATAAGTCTTAAGGATACCAGCAATAAGGTTACAGTCATACAGTCATAAGTGGGAGGAGACGGGTGATAGGAACGATGAGAAGATTAATAGGAATGCAGACTTAGTAACTAGTTTGACAGTGTTGAGGGAATTAGTTATTTAGCAGAGTGATGGCATTCAGGAAAAAACTGTTCTTATGTCTAGTAGTTCTGGTGTGCAGTGCTCTATAGTGTTGTTTTGAGGGTAGGAGTTTATGTCCAGGATGTGAGGGGTCTGTAAATATTTTCACAGCACTCTTTTTGACTCGTGCAGTATACAGATCCTCAGTGGAAGGCAGGTTGGTAGTAATTGTTTTTTCTGCTGTGTGTGTCTCTCTCTCCCCCCTCTCCCCTCTGTGTGTGTGTGTGTGTGTGTGTGTGAGAGAGAGAGAGAGAGAGAGAGAGAACTTTTGTTCCTGTTTCCGATTTAGTCTGATGATCAAGAATTTAGCTCCAAAAAATATTTCAAAGGAAAACCTGAATGGTAGTGAAAATTTCACAGCAAGCTCTGATGTCCTTGTACAACTTTTGTGAAGCATTAGGAAGGCTGAAAGTGTGATGTTTGTCAGAGAAAAATTCTATAATGAAAGATAGGACATTCACATTCTATCTCTAATTCCATCTCCTTTTTCTTCTTCTTCCTTTCCAATTAAATTGAATGAGAATTGATATTTTTTTTAAAAAAAACAACCAGACATTTTCTGCCCAGTATTCTTTCCTAGTTCATCTAAATCAGCGTTTTTCTAAATTAATACCATTAAGATCTGTGGATTTCAACTCCCAGAATTCCCCAACCAGCAGTAAAAAAGTGGGTGGGCTGGAAATATGGAGGACAACTTGGTTTTTTTTTAAAAAAAAAAGTTTTTAAAAGCAGGGGTTTCCTTTGTCTTTTCAGTGTATTTGTTAATGCTTTTAAATTTAATTGGAATTGGCAGTAATCTATCTTGAATGAACAACCTTCTCAATCCTTCCAGATCAACTTTGGGGTCTTTTTGTGCGGGTTGGAGGGAGGGGGGCAGAAATTCCGACTTGGGATCTGCTTCAGCCTCTTGGTGCAGGGCTTTGGGTGAAGGCTGGAGGGAAGCACCACTGGTGGCAAGGAGCTGGAGGGCCTTGTTCCAGTGGGACTGAATCATGGCCTGGAACTGGCTGACAATCTCAGCCCACTGAGCTTCCAGGTGGTGGTACCTGGCCTTGCACTCCTGCAGGTCTTTCTTCTGCTTGGAAAGCCTATGATCGTAGTCCTGAGTGTGGTGCTTCTGTTGAGCCTCCTTCTCAGTCAGATCAATTTGAATTGAGTCAGCTCTTTTGCTAACTCTTTCTTGTGGTGGTTGCTTAGCTCTGGCTTCCTGTTGGGGCCCTAAGGAGCCCAGGCAGGGAGGCGAGGAGTGGCTGGCAGGAGAGGGGTGAGTAGAGGTCAGCGAGGTGCTACTCGATGTGAGTGACATCGAGTTGGCCATCGAGTTGGCCATGCCCACCCAGTCACATGATCACCTAGTCACACCCACCCAGCCGATCATTAAGAAGATCATATTAGTGGATTTAAAATTATGAATTTAGTGGTCCCTGAGGTCCAAAAGGTTGAGGACCCCTGTTTTAGCCATCAATAGTCCAAGCCTGGAGAAAATGATGAGAGTTATGTATTCTCAACAATTCAATTTAAAAGAAGACTTGCTCCTGGGATTATATGAAAGCTTCCAAATCAGATGATTTGACTACCTGAATCCTTCAGATCCATGATATATACAGTCAGGGCATGATATATATTTACAGTGATCTATGGCCACCCAATCCCATATCCCAACACCTCAACATTCTATCTTCCTGCTACCTTGCTTGTCTTCCAAAAACAACCGAAAGGAAGCAGGGACTTGATGCCTATGTATCTAATTTAATATTCCACCTGGCTCCCTTGGCTGATTGATTTATGGAGCATAAGATTAAGGACCAAAGCTGCTAAGAGGTAGTTTTAAATTGAATGAAACAGGAAAGAGGATTTATAATGATGACTTAGCAGCATGTTGGCAGATGAGTGGTGAGGAGGATCATGGAATGGTACCAATGAAGGGAGAAAAAAAATGGGGGCAGTGGGACACAGAACCAAGTTCCAGTCTGTATGAATGAGAGGGGTGCTTCACGGTTGCTTAAATAAGTTAGCATCCCACCTGCCAGGGATATTCCTTTGAGCTATTTTCCTGACTTTTAAGTGAGCAGATCAGGATTACTTATGTAGATATGGAAGCATTTAAATATAAAAGATATAAAAGACAGTTGAACTAGTCTCTTCTTGCTTGGGGCTCCATAAAGCTACAAGGGGAAGGGAGTGGTGTTGAGAAAAATACTCCTTCAAAATTGGTCCACAAACCAAGTGCCCTTCCCCTTCTAAAACCTGAAGCAAAATCAGGAATCCTCTTCAGTGCTTCCAGGTGGAGAAATGTCTTCTATTGCTAACAGGGACTTCATGAGAACAAGGGAGGAGGCCAGGGAACAAACTGGAGGGAAGGGGTGGGAATGACACCATGAATGTGTCTTTGTAGAACTGCATCACAGTGGCATTCAGTATTCTACCCGAGCATCTTGAAATTAGAGTTGCATTTTAACAGTGGTGGGATTCAGCTGGTTCTGTCCGGATCACGCAAACTGGTAGTGGCGACTATGGGAGACGCCCAACCGCTCAGACGTAATACACAACTGCTGCACACTGGTACGCTCACATTTGCAAACCGGTAGGGAAGGTAAGTGAATCTCACCTCTGCATTTTAATGGTGACAAATCATACTATGTTGTAAGTCAAGAGTCATTTTGTGCTAAAGTATCAGAAGAAGGAATGGACTGGAGATTAAAACATATGAAGAATGGCTGCAGGAATTCGGTATGCCTAGTTTAATTTTAATGAGAAGGACTTGGGGCAACATGGTAGCAGTGTCCCAATATCTAAGGGGCTGCCACAAAGAAGAGGTCGGGGGGTGGGTGGGTAAACCTATTCTTCAAAACACTTGAAGGCAGGACAAGGAGCAATGGATGGAAACTAATCAAGGAGAGAAGCAACCTGGAAGGAGATACCTGACAGTGAGAACAGGTAGCACAATCAGTGAAATGGCTCACTCCAAGAAGCTGCGGGCACTCCTACACTGGAGGTTTCTAAGAGATTGGACAACCATTGGTTTAAAATGGCTCTGATGGCGAACCTATGGCACGTGTGCCACAGGTGGTTCGCAGCCCCTTCTCTGTGGGCACGCGAGCTGTTGCCCCAGTTCAGCTTTGCCTCCCACCAGCCAGCTGGTCATTGAGTCTTTGCTGGGCATGCACGGGGGTGGGGCGCATGCAGGGGGACCCACATACACGGGGGGCAGGGCGTGCATGCGGGGGGGGGGCAGGGGCACATGCACAGGGCCGTGAGTTGTGGGCCACGTACGCGGAGGCTGCACATATATTGCATTTTGGGGGTTCGTACATGCGTGCATTTGCTCACACATGTACGCGCTTTGGGCACTCGGTCTGGAAAAAGGTTAGCCATCCCTGGTATAGGGTCTCCTACTTGAGCAGGGGGCTGGACTAGAAAACTTTCAAAGAAGCTTGGATAGCTCAGCAGACTAATGCATTGTGCGTTGTGATTAACACCACCTGTCTGCGATTACTGTAAGTTCGAATCTCCCCAGGCTCAAGGTTGACTCAGCCTTCCATCCTTTCTAAGGTAGGTAAATTGAGGACCCAGTTTGTGGGGGCAATAAGCTGACTTTGTATAAATATACAAAAGTATGAAGGCTATTGCTTAACGCCTTGTAAGCCGCCCTGAGTCTCCGGAGAAGGGCAGCATATAATTTTTTTAAAAAAAGGGGGGGGGCTTACAATTCTGTTATTTGGGACTTATTCCATATTACCCCACAGGGCAGGACTAGAGCCAATTATTTAGAATGACAAAGAAGAAGGTTCAGGCTAGACATCAAGAAGGATTTTCCGACGAAATGAATGATTAGGCAATAGAACCAGAATTGCCTGGATTATCAGATAATGGAACACCGGGACACAAAGTGGCGCATTTCCCTTTACCAGACTTTCTCCAAGAGAAACTGGATGGTTCATGACCATGGGAGCATCTTCCAGAGATTCTTTAGTGGATTTGGCTCTGAGCAAGGAATTGGACTAGATGGGCTTTATGGTGCCTTCCAACTACATAATAAACCTGACAGTAGATCTGTATCTTTTGTAAGCCATTTAAATGTGGCAGATGGCAAATCCTTCACAAAACTGCCCTTTGTGGAAAGTATGCTATAACGCCACTGGGGATGGGCAAGCAAAGAAGGGACAACACAACCTTCCTATTTGCATTTTACAAAAGAACTCAGTCACTGGGTTCCAAAAGAGGATGGCAAAATTAGTGAATTCTCTCTCCGGCTACATTGCAATTTCCCCAATATGCTCCAGAATGGCTTTGCGTTCAGAGAAAGCTGAATGGCATTTGGCAGCAAGAAACTGAAAGAAGCGCCAGAGTTGGGCACACATATTGCAGCTGAGAAATTAGGCATCAAGTGACTATGCCCCAACGATCCAAGGATGGTATAACAGATTCTCATTCTTAGAAAGTGACCATGGACTGGGGTCAGCCTGTGCATTGATTTGTCTGTGCTGCAGCCATGCCAAAACAATGGCAAATAAATAACTGAATGGCACAGAAGTCCTGCAAGTGGTTTATCCAAATCTTACAGCGGGAATGGAGCTGTGAGATGCATTTCAAGTTTCTTTGTCAATCATTCTTTTTCTTTCTCACTTGGTGCTCACTCCTTGACTCTCAAGAAAAGCGTCTACGGTACTTATCTCATGCCAACAAAATGTACCATTCTCAAGTCATACTTGTATTATGCCAATGTCATCTCCCTGAATAACACTTTGAGCTACTACTTAGTGTTAAGTGCATTTCAACCTGTACTTAAGATGGGCAGCTTCTTAAAGTACATCCTACAAAGCTCATTGGCTATCTCTTTCACTGTGTTCTGCATTTAATACCTTCAGAGCTGGTACACAACTGAGTTGCTCTGGATTAGATTAAAATGGAACAGAACGGAACAGAATGGAAGGGTAGGGTAGGGTAGGGTAGGGTAGGGTAGGGTAGGGTAGGGTAGAATAGAATAGAATAGAATAGAATAGAATAGAATAGAATAGAATAGAATAGAATAGAATAGAATAGAATAGAATAGAATTCCTCGTTTAATGACCACTCATTCAACAACCATTCAAAACTGCAACAGCAGCGAATGAGTGGTATTTGTCATTGGTCCTCAAAGTTCTGGCCATTGCAGCAGCAAACACACCCACATCCACACCCAGTCATATATGATCACAATTTGCAATATTTGTTGTGATATTGACAGGCAAAGTCTATGGGGAAACCAGCAGGAAGTCAAAAGTCGTAGTCATGTGAGATTCTATAAATAAAATTTATAGAATTTTAATAAAATAAAATAAAAGACTCCTCTCCTTCTCCACTTCTTTTTTTTTTCCTCTTGGGTTCCCATTATCTAATCGGTTTCCATGTAGCATATTCAAATATACATCAAGTAATGACACAAATTAGCCATCACTTGTTCTCAGTGAATAAATAAGGTAATTCTATGCTAATAGGGGGAAAAATGGATTGGCAGTCTGAGCAAAAAAAACACAGATCACACATAGAATTTTCTGCTAAATGTCAGAAGGAGTTTTAGGGATATTTGCACCAGAGACTTCTTCTCTGACGCTCCACTCCCTGCTAAAATTCATGGGGAAATTGCAGCTGAAAGTCCCCTTATAATAATAATAACCTTTATGTACAATGAGGTTGGTGGAGCTCCCTCAGTGCACCCCCCCCCCCCAACACAATATAACTCACAGTGAAGACAGAAAATCCCTAACCCAATAGATCATATTAACAAAACATCCAGTCCTGTTGCACCAGTGTGAACATGTTACACGTTGTGCCATCCCTGCAAGTCCATCGTACTACGTAGTTATGGTGTTATTTCGCATTCAGGAGTCTGACAGCCTGTTCTTCAGCCTGTTTGTGCGGCTGGCTATGCTTCTACATCTCCTTCCCGATGATAAGAGGGTAAAGAAGTGATGACCAGGGTGTGAGTCGTCCCTGAGGACTTTCCCTCAGTCTTCTACTCTTCTCTGTGTATTCTCTGTGTACTGCCCCAGAGTGGACAATTTGGAAGGACACGTTTGGTTCTGGCTCTCCATGACAAGAAAGATGCTGGAAGATGGTTAACTTGCTCTCCTCCTCTCCCCCCGACTCAAATGCTGAGACCACAAGCATGTACAGTGTCCGTAGGGATCCTGAAATTCATCCTAATCCTGGGAAATCAGTGTTGAGATGCCGACCCTGAATACGAAGGCTTTCCATCCACCACAGCTTTTCATCATACTTAATGTAGCAGCTGATAGTCTGTGTGCTCATATAAATGTCTAATCCTTCTTTGGATCTTGCTAAGCTCCTTGCCAATGGAGCATTATTAATCATAAATTCCTCATACTTCACCTCAACCAAGAACTAAGCAGTCAGTGACTAATTAACCCTCCAGCAGCCTGCAGAGAAGAAAGCAATTAGTCTTCCTGATATACAGGATGAGGGGGGGAGGGAGGAATGGGATATTGAAATGCAGTGACGTTCAGAAGCTTATTCATGGTCAAATTCCTCTTTTTCTTTGTGCAGTCAGTGTGCATTTACTATTCATTTGACCATACATTTCTTTCCTCAAGGTTACAATACTGTGGTGAGAAATTCCGTTTGTACACATGCTTAGGATATCTCTACACAGAAGGCTTTAACAATCTTTTCCATCTAGACTAGTGTTGCTGAAACGGGAGCACGCGGGCAGTGAAGCGCCAGAAACCGGAAGCTCCGCTTTCTGCTGCGCACGTGTGGGAGTGCCAGAAACTGGAAGTTCAGCTTCCTGGTGTGCATGCATGGGAGCGCTGGAAACCAAAAGCTCAGCTTCTGGTGTGCACGCGTGGGAGCACCAGAAACCGGAAGCTCAGCTTCCTGGTGCACGTATGAAGACCAACTGGCCAGCATGCATGTGTGCACTGCAAACCGGAAGCTCAGCTTTCCAGCATGCACATGCATGCCAGGGAACTGCTCTTCCGGTTTCTGGTGCTCCCATGCATGCGATGATCAGCTGGGAGAGCCCGGAAGAATAACGGGTGACGGCTGGCATGCCTGGAGAGATGAGTGCCACTTCCAGCAGGCATGCCATAGGTTCATCATCACGGATCTAGACAATTCAATTAAAAGTAGAGAGACAGGAGACTGGGAGTTTCTTATTTTATTTTTAATCCAAGACTGATTCCCAGGATCCTTTGAGAAAATGAGCGCCACAACAGGTGATCTACGACAATCCAGGGACAGTATCAAACCAAAACCAGGGTTTCGTTTACCAAAAAGGCAAAAATGTCTGTTATATTAACAGCTGAACTGAAAAATCCACTTGCTAGATTTTTGGCTCAGACTCATAGTAGAAAGATAAAAGGGAGGGAAAATGAAAGAAGAGGGAAAGTTTATAAGGGTGAAAGTTTTTAGGTCTTTTTGCTGAGGCGGTAGATATGTCTGCTAATGGATCTTTACACTTAGGGACCATTTTGATTCAACTCTAGATCTAAATTAGGCAGCAATCCAGTTCAGACAATAATTAACTAGGTTAGCCCTGCAGAATGAGGAATATTGAAGTAATTAATAATCAGGACATACCAATGCAGCTTCAAAATGCTGTATTATTTCAACAAAGATAAAAAAATGCAGCACAACACAAATACGCCTCTAAATCTAAGGCAAGGGCACGCCATCTTTTTGGTGCCATGAATTGTTAATATCTAAATGCTACTAAAATCTTTGTGTCTGTAACCTTTTACTAGACAAAACAGTGCATCACAGGGCAATACTTTTTGAATCAAATACCTTAAATCAGTAGTGAAATCCATTTTTTTTTACTACCAGTTCTGTGGGCATGGCTTGGTGGGCGTGGCTTGGTGGGCATGGCAGGGGAAAGATACTGCAAAAATCTCCATTCCCACCCCACTCTGAGGCCAGCCAG